>CAUYON010004170.1:0-18273 GCA_963573935.1 Arctocebus calabarensis
TAAGGCGCCAGCCACGTACACCTGAGCTGGCGGGTTCGAATCCAGCCTGGGCCTGCCAAATAACAATGACAGCTGCAACCAAAAAATGGCCGGGCGTTGTGGCAGGTGCCTGTGTTCCCAGCTACTTGGGAGGCAGAGGCAGGAGACTCACTTAAGCCCAGAAATTGGAGGTTGCTGTGAGCTGTGATGCCACAGCGCTCTATCCAGGGTGACAGCTTGAGGCTCTGTCTCAAAAAAAAGAAAGATTCTTGCTCCAAATGTCAAAGCTGAATCTGATTAAGCCTGTAGATCTAACTACGAGTTTGCAAAAGTGACAGGGACATTAGAGAGATGAGATTAGCACGATCCAGAAAGTGAGGAATTCTTCAGGCAGAACATAGTTTCTGCAACAAATATTTTCTAGAAGAAAAAGAGGGAATCTATGGAATAAAAACTAGATGTATCAAGTTAACACAACACATGGAGGTTATTTGGATACTGAAACAAATTAACTATTTAGAAAAACTTTTTAGAATAAATGGGGGAAATTTAAAAACTGAGTAGACATTTGATGTTATTAGGGAATTACTGATTTTTTTTAATGTATGATAATGGTATTGTGGTTATATCTGAACATTGACAGGATATTAAAAGATACTAAGGAATTATAGTTAACTTTTAAGATATAATTATGTTTTCTAATGCTTATCCTTTGGAAATATATAATGAAATATAATACATGATATAGATAATAATATAGATAAAGAAACAGGAAAATAAATAAGTGAGTATGTTTTCCAGCCCTGGAGGTTTTGATTTAATAGGTTTGGACTAGAGTTCAGTCATCCATGTTATAAAAACAGTGTGTTCATCCATTGTAAAGTTCTCCAGTGGTCTTCCTTTCAAACAAAAGAAATCTCCAAGGTTATTCTGATGCACATTGCTGATTGAGGACCTCCAACCTAGGTCATAGCCACCTTAGAAACATTACTAAAGATGAAGAAAAACAATACAATAACCACTTGCTCCTGCGACGTACCATGACATCGTTTCCCATCGGGAAGCAGAACAAATCCTACCGGGCACGTGCAATAGTAGGATCCAGGGGTGTTTTCACACCCAAGAGTACAGCCATGATTCCAAAAGGCACATTCGTTGACATCTGTACAATGACAACAGAAAAAACAGTCAGGTGGTTATTTTTGAAAATAAATTGTGATATCACTAGTAAGTCAACACAAAGTAGGGTATCTTCACTTATGCTGTAATTGAACAGAGAGAAACAGTTTTTTCCACTTCTAGCCAAGGGTGAAAGAAGTCCTTTCAATGATCATGAAAGCTATTTCTTTTTTCCCCATCGCTTATACTTTAGAATATGGATTTTTTTTTTTTTTTTTTTTTTTTGCGGTTTTTGGCCAGGGCTGGGTTTGAACCCCCTCACCTCCGGCATGTGGGGCCAGCGCCCTATTCCTTTGAGCCACAGGCGCCGCCCTAGAATAGGGATATTTACACAAGAACTTCTCTTAGGGGAAAAGCGGTACTATTTCCCTTGAAGAGATATAACCTGTCATTTATGTTAGGGACTTAAAAGCTCTGCACAAGCTCGGGACTTTTTCTGCTCTGCACCCTTGGGGACTGACCACAGCCTTTCTCTTCTATGTGGGGACATTCCCAGCCACTGTATTCTGGTGAAAGTCTTCCAGCTCACTGTTCCTACGCCAGGACTTTCACCCCCTGGTCCCACGCGAGCACGGGGCTGCAATTAACAGGCAGATGCTAGCCTGAGCTGCCATCTCACGCCAACTAATTTCACAGATTGAGCAGCAGCCATTGGAGTTTTTCATCACTCATCACTGCGCCCCCCAGCGGAAAGGACACAGTATTTCTCCTGGGTTCATTCAAAGGGGACTAAACCCTCTGGGAAGAACCCTACGTGACTGGCCTGGTAGCTTCAGTTTCCCAAGCTTCCTACCGGTCTTTTATGGGATGAGATGTCAAGAGTCGCATACTCTTTGGGAATCTTACGATAGTTCTAGAAACACTCCCTTAACATTTTTGCATCTATTGATACTTTGCATACAAACGCAGAGGTCCATGTAGTCGTTCTGAGATCTCAGCCTCAGAGTAATCTAGAAACACAAGCTATAAAGACCAGAAAGTTTCCTAACGGCCTTAAAAACAGAAGAAAATAAAAGCGCTGGGGCAGGCGGGGCAAAGAGCAGGTGAACTTGAAGCTGGTTTCCCGCTGAGGCTCCGGGAGGCCCCCAAGCCCAGTGACCCGCCCCGCCGCGCTGTCCCGGCCGCGGGCGGCGTCGCGTTACCTTCGCAGGCCTGGCCGTCCGGGCTCACCGCGAACCCCTCCGCGCACGCGCACGGCGGGGCCTGGGGGTCTCGGCCGCACGCGCCGCCAGTGCAGTTTCCTTTCCTCAATTTGCAAAGTTTCTGCTCTAAAAAAGAAGGTGAGTTATTTGCAATGGAGTTGTGTTTTGGCAGAGAACAGTGCTTGATCCCTTAAGAAGCGTTATCTCCCTGCGATGACCTCAGCAGGACTGTCTGTCCCTCCGCGGTGGCGGTGGTTCTGCTCCGGGGCCAGCTAGCCAGATCCGCATTCGCGGTGTGCCAGGACCCATTCGTCACTTCTACAACACCTCTCAGGATGGGGCGTCTTAAATCTTTAGTTTGCAAATACTAAATCCTACTTTTGATTCTGACTGACTTTTATTAAAAGAAGCACATTCTGAAAGAATTCTTAAAATGAAATACCTGTTTAAGAAATGTTTAAGAAATTTGAAAAGCTCAAACCTTCATTACTGCTTATAATATGGTAACAGAGAATCAAACTACTATTGAAGAAAACTAGACAGAAATATTATTTTTTCTTTCCCGGTACTTTTCTACTATCTCTCATCATCATCACATTAATTGATAAGCTGAGGGTAAGGCTTGTCCCCCTATTCACATCCTAGTTCCAGTAGCACCTGCTACCGAGCTTTTACAACCCTATAAAAGCAAATGCCTGGAATATATGCACCAAAAACTTGCTGTGTCACTGGCAACCTAATTCCTTTGGTTTTTCCTTGAATTTCTAGTCAACCTTACAGTTAGATCTCAAAAAATGTCACATGCTAGCCTAGTGCTCTTGCCAGTACACCCTGATGGTGATGGTTTAACGACACTTATTAACAATATACAGCAGTCTTCAATAATGAACAGAGGCTGTGAAGGAATCATTATTCTCTGCTTGGCTGTGCTGAGGATGTGACCTGAATTCAGACATTAAACACTTTAAAAGGTCATTTTAGGAAGTGGCAAAACACAGAGGATTGAGGGTTATATTTTTGTTTAATCTCCTTAATCTTCCGCTGTTCTTTAGCTTTGAAATAGGCCAAAGCAAGCACTCAGGATGCTGCTGCTGACCTCAGATAACACCCCTTCTCAGCACTGAGCAGGGGGGCTTAATTACCTGTGAGATCATTAAAGCTCCTAATCATGGGAGTTGCATGTCCACCACTAATTGCACCTTTCCTAATTGCCTGAATAACTAACACACAAGCACTTCTCAGCTTTACTAAGGCCATGTGAGTCTACAGATTTACCCTGGCCCAGTTCTGAAACAGTGCACATGGGATTCCCTATCATGCTCTTTACCAATGAACACATCTTTTTCTACCTCAAATTCTGTGTAACACTCACCTCATCAACAAAGCTTTTCTGGTCTCTTCCTTTTTCTTTCTTTCCTTTTTTTTTAGGACAGAGTCTCACTTTATCCCCCTCAGTAGAGTGCCGTGGCATCACACAGCTCACAGCAATCTCCAATTCCTGGGCTTAGGCAATTCTCTTGCCTCAGCTTCCTGAGTAGCTGGGACTACAGGAGCCTGGCTATTTTTTTGTTGCAGTTGACCAGGCCTAGGTTCAAACCCACCACCCTCAGTATATGGGGCCGGCATCCTCCTCACTGAGCCACAGGTGCCGCCTATCTGGTCTCTTCCATTCAAACCCATTCACTTTAATCATTCTTGTAATCATTTAATCATTCAGCATCCCCGATATTTAGCACATAACAATAAAAAACTTGAGTAGCACTTTATAAAGCATACACATTATCATACTTAATTCTCATAACAAGCCCTATATTACAGATTAGAAAGGAAATAGTGCCTTGTCAAGGATCACGTAGGTCATAGGGGGTAAAACTACACCACTACCCCAGGCCTTCTGATTGTAGACCTTCTCTTACCATACACATAAAAGTCTCTGTGTACTTATATGTGTGTACATAGAAGGACTTGTGTATATGTACACACACATATAGAACATATAATAGTGGGTTTCGTGAAAATTCTTATATTTTTGTTTTTTTGTTTATTATCTTTCTCGTTAGTAAGCTCTCAACAACTGACTGCCTCAACTGCCTCAAAAAACTTCTCAAAATGAACAGTATAGAAATTTACTCTTATCCATTAATAGATATACAAAGAAGAAAATACAAATAATACAAAAATGGCCATTTTGTACTCTTGTATTTCTAATCGTCGTTAAAAAAAATCACTTGGACAGAACTCAGCTACTTGATATCCTCATCCATTTGAATGGCCTCTAAGTGGTTAAAAAACGTAACTCTTGGAAGAGCCTCTCAGGTCCACTCAGTCTTTTCTTATTTATTCCTTTTTCTGACAGTTTGGACAGCCCACAGCATGAAGATGAAAAATATTGGGTATCTATCCTCCACACCCACTGTTACCCCAACCCCCCACCTGCATTCCCTCATGGTAGAAGTGACTACGTGATTCCAGTGTTTCTTGTACGCTGAGCCCAGATGTCACCTCACACTCGAATTCCAAACCATCAGTGTCAATGACCAGGAAAATCAGGTCACCACCTATTGGTCACCTCTGCCACACAGACTAGCAGCCTCAACACAGGGCTCCCCCTGGAGAAAGATGGTATTACTACAAGTATCAAAATAATCATAACTACAGTGAATACAAACATGTCAACTACTTTTTAAAATCCACGGTTTTACAAAGATGCTTCTAAAGAAAAGTCACCTTTGGAGGATACTGAGACGCTAACTCTTTATTCTGAAAACAGGTAAATTAAGGGATAGGATCAAGCATTGAATTTATCTTTTCTCTATAGGCTGCTCCTCAGGGAAATCAAATATCTGATGTGGAAAGGTTCTGTATGTAAGAATTCCAGCTAATAAATGCATAAGCAATGATAGAATTTAAATGTCATCACTTTGAACCTCTAGTAAAAATATAGGTGTAGGTGATGATAATCAATAGCTTCTAAAACTATCATGTGACAGAATGATGGGAAACTTTACTGTGGATGGACTGGGCTGGTGCCCCTGAACCGCTGATTAATCTTTTTTTTTTTTTTTTTGAGACAGAGTTTTACTTTATTGCCCTCAGTTGAGTGATGTGACATCACAGCTCACAACAACCTCCAACTCCTGGGCTTAGGCGATTCTCTTGCCCCAGCCTCCTGAGTAGCTGGGACTATAGGCATCTGCCACAACACTGGGCTATTTTTTGTTGCAGTTTGGCGGGGCTGGGTTCGAACCCACCACTCTTGGTATATGGGGCCTGGCGCCCTACCCACTGAGCCACAGGCGCTGCCCACTGTTGATTAATCTTCAACATCCCGGGAAGAATGAGAACAGCTCCTCTGCACCTGGTAATGCGGTGCAGTAGGAAGCTTAGGGGACCAGCTTCAGCACTTCCCATAAAGCATTCTTGCCAAAAATCTGACTGATCCGCCTCTAGCACTAAACCACCAATTTATAGGAAATACAGAGGGTAGAGAAACATGTTAGATGCCACCATGAGAATATAATCTGCAAAATCCAGAAAGTGGAAAATGTTATAGGACTAATAATCTCGTTTCCTGAACAAACAGAAGGCAAGAAAAGCCTCAGATTAGAAAATAAACAGAGGCCACAGCCAGGTATGGGGAAACCAGCAAGATGTGAGAGCTGCTGAAAGAAAGAAGACAGGAAAATGATAAAGAACAATTCCACAAATGAAGGTATTTCAAATGGCAGTCTTTTGGTGTCAGGGCACACCTATGTTATAAACCCAGCTTTGCCCTACCAGTCCCATACCTGTTCCCATGTAAATGTGACTCTCGTCACTAAGAAAACACCAATAACTATAAATGATGTTAGAGAATTATAGAAATCCATACCTTACCAAGATTTCTATGAAAAAATAACGAGCTTTATGTATGTAAACTGATGATCTAAAATTATATGAAAAATATTCATCTTTGTAGGAGGATTCTTTCTCAGAGATTTCCAAATAACCAAGGTTATGCAGCAGACACTTCAGCAATGAAATAATAAAAATGACTCAGAATCCCACCTTGGCAGTTTTAGCTACACTAATTACTTCCAGAAGCGAGGATTTCCAGGTGGAGGCAATTACTCTTCATAGAATTCAGCAATATTTTTGTGCATAACCTGAATGCATTTTATACAGTGTTAGTTATAGATACCCTTCATTTCCCAAACATAATGCTTTAGAAACTCTTAAGCTTAAAACGAATCTATATTTGAAGCATAGAGAAAAAAGCAAAACAGTTGGGCCTTTTGCAAAGTAATGTCTGCAAGCCATAAACTAGTTGCAAAATCTCCAGAAGCTGAACTTGAAATATTCCCATTAGCATTCTGTACAAAGAAGTTCCCACACTGGTTCTAAGATTCATATAATAGCATAGGTGTCGGGGTAGCCAGGAGAGCTGGCTAATAAATTTAATCACAACCAAAATGGAAGTTCAATGCTGGGTCTATTTTCAGACAGCCAGGGAGAAGTGAGAGAAAGATTTTCTGAAATTGAAAAATAAATTTTTAAAAAGAGAGAGAGACAAATAAAGTTTTGGCCCATGATCTGTGCAAAATGAAGCATTTACCCACCAGGAGGCCCTGCATAGGCAGTGATCTGCTCAATTACAGGTTTTCCCAAAACAAACCAGACAAATCTAAAATATGAAATGATAGCTAATAGCGAGAGTATAGTTGGGGAGGCAGAAGGGTATTATTCTACCTGGGTTCAAATCCTAATTCAACCAGTGTGACCTTGAACAAACTATTGTGACATCTCCAAGCCTCAGATTTTTAATATATAAAATGATACTGATTATCACACCTAATTCATAGGGTTGTTGTACATGAAGATTAAGTGAGGTAATGTAGGGGAAGTCCAGAGCACAGAATTTTGTACACACTTAATAAGTATGATATTTCTATTAGTCAGGAAGGCAACATGTATTTAGATCAGGTATATCTTTAAATGTAGTTCCTTATGATACTGTTTAGGGGAGAGAGTGACAAAGGATGTTCTTTTCATTTGTTTTTTTCAGCTCTTTTTCATTAAAGTCCTCGAGGCATTAGGAATACAGTGGAGTTGTGTTCCCTGTCCTCCTAGGACTAAGGAATGTAGGAAGACGCAATTATGGCAAAGCAGAGTAGGGGCCATTAAACGGGGAAATTCTTTTAGAACATACTCTCCAAGAACGTGTTCTCTGAAAACACAAAACAGCTGACTTATGCCCCAGTGTCAGGGAAGGTGTGCTCACAAGAGGTCACGTGGAGCTCTCAGAGGATGAGGAGAGAGCCAGTGACGGGAAGGAGGAAGAGGGTCCCCCAGCGTGGTGACAGGTCTGGAGAAGAGAGCAAGCTCACCTATGGGAGGAGGTGAATCTCTGAGGGTGGCTGCAGCAGGGATGTGGGGCAGACAAGAGTGGGAGATGAAGCTGAGGAGCCAGCAGAGGGCTTTGTGAGCCAGGGCAGAGACTGCACTTTAATTACTGGTGATCGGGAGTTGTCAGCAGGTTTTAATCAAGGAATGAGATGATTGGGTTCTCACGTTGAAGGATTATGCTCCCTGCAGCCTAGGAAATGGAGGCCAGGATACTAATCAGGAAGGTTCTGGCTAGACCCCAGCAGGTGGGATTATTAGGACTAGAAAACTGATTTCATGTGGTGGGGGTGAGGGAGAAGCCAGCAACTCCTAGATTTCTGCCTTGGAAGATAGGGCGGGTAACTGAACCAGGGAGAGGAGGAGAAAGGTGGGAGGCGAAAGTTGGTAGGTGGGTTAATTTCTTTGAGCCAGAGGCTCTTGCAAGAAATCCAAGTAGAATGCTTACATCTGTGTCCCATAAATGCATTAATGTATATATGAAAAAAAAGAAATATAAAAAAGATTTAAGAAATTTGGGTCAACTTAAATGTCACCAAATCTCCTGTTGTCAGGGACACAAAAGATGAAAATGTTCAAATTTTATTTAACTTAAAATAAAAATAGCAATGCCTTGCCACTTAGAAAAAAGAAAAGAAGGAAATCCAAGTAGAAAACCTCAGAGGGCAGGTAGACAAAAGGACCTTCATAAGGATATCTTTGTTCAGCCTGAATTTGTGCATTTACTGTGGCGCTGCAGTCTGGGGAACTGGAGGCTACAGACAAACAAGTGGGCGTGTTCTTCAGGGACTTGTCAGATCATCAGAAAAACAGTCTGCAGGGGAAACTTGTGGCTCTACTCTTTTGAGTTAGGGCTCACCGAAAGATCAGCAGTGTGAAGCTCCTCTATAACCAGCCAGTTTGAATCCATAAGCCAAGGACTTGCTCAAACCAACAAATCAGTCTTCCCTGTGAAGCTTCCTGGCTTTGCCATTGTGGGCTCTACCCTTGCCTTGGTTAACAGTCTCCACCAGGGCTGCTCTTGTTTATATATTACGAATAAATCCTCAGTGTTTGAAGTAATTTTCTCAGTAGTTTAGCACCAATGCATGATACTCATTAATCCATTGTGCTTTGGAGTCTTTTTTTTTTTTTTTTTTTTTTTTTTTGAGACAGAGTCTCACTTTGTCACCTTTGGCAGAGTGAGGTGGCATCACAGCTCAGAGCAACCTCCAGCTCTTGGGCTTAGGCAATTCTTTTGCCTCAGCCTCCTGAGTAGCTAGGACCACAGGTGCCCGCCACAACACCCGGCTATAATTTTGTTGCAGTTTGGCTGGGGCCGGGTTTGAACCTGCCACCCTCCATATATGGGACTGGCAGTCTACTCACTGAGCCACAGGTGCCACCCAGGAGTCTTTTTTTTTTTAATTGGTTTAGAGCTCCAAAAAGAGGTTAGAATTAATAATTCAAAAGTCCTGTGGGCTGCTGCATACGAAATAAAATAGAAACATGGCACAATTTGTATCAGTAAAATGGGTCTGTGAAATTCCACTTGAGAAAAAAACAACCATTTAACTTTATTGAATCCAACATTTCTAAATCATTTGATCTTGAAAGGTTTTCTTTCCCCCAAATAACCCCATTTACTCTTACAGAACTATTGTTTCGTAGAACATACTTTGATAAGTGACAGTTTAGGAATTTTGCAAAAAGTTTGTTGATATTCTTATTTGTATAAATACTTACATTTTATAACAAAAATATCAACCAGGTTGCATAATTTTTCTCCGTTATCTCTTCAATGAAGTAGCTTCATTACTAAACGCCTTGTAAACTAAAGTACTACTGTTCATATTGTCAGAGGAGCAGCAATTGCAGACATAAAATCCACAAGGAACTATCCAGCCTCTAGAGAAGTAAGTCTTTATATTTGCAGCATGTCAAGCACATCGAGAACCTGATGAAAGTTATATGCCATCTCTCTAGGGGAATATTGCATATTTTCACCTAACACACACACACACACACTCTGGACATCCATTAACCCTAAGTAAAGAAGTCCTATCCTAAATTTAAACCTAATTTATGATGGCCAAAGTAACGATGCTCTTGAAATCAAAAGTCGTTTGTGTTCGGACAGTGTGCAAAGCCATCCTTTGGTCAATAACTAGAGCCAATCTCCAATGTCCATCGACTTCTGGATTCCAGATTTGTCTGTGGCTCCGCAGCTGGCAGTGGCTTCCCAGTCAAATTCTACTATTTGCCACCTTACTTGAGGGTGTTCTTTAGTGAATCATTATAGATTTTTTTCTGAAATTCATGATTTCGGCTATCCTATTTGGACTTCCTATCAAAGATGCTAGTCACAGTGAGGAACTCTGAAGAGAGAATGTATTTATGGTATAAAGAACACAACACTTGAGAGATTGAGATAGGGAATTTTTTCCAAATCCATCATTAACTTAGCTACGTAATCCTCGAAAAGTCACTCACTTGTTCAGATTTCTCCATTATGAAATAAGTACAATTACTCTTACCCTTGCAACTTGCTGTGATAAACCAATAAGCGAATGCCCATGAAAACCCTTTGCAAACCGAGAGGTTACATGTAAATATAGGAGAAAGTGATGATGGTGGTGGACATATCTTTCATGATTGTGAATGAGACTCAGTAAATTCTCATTATAGTTTTGTTGTAAGTCATCACCACTCAGATAATGAGCTGTATTTAAAGATAGCTCAAGTGGAAATTCCCCGAGGAAGGTGTCTGGCAGTATATTGTGTTCACCGGCTACTTTGGAGGGTGGCCACCAGGTTGTTGCTATTTAATGTGGTGCTACAACCCACAATTGAATTGTCTCCCATTACTTTTGCTTCGCAAGTTCAGCTAAATCAATTTTTAAAAGTTACTTATATGAATACATGCTTCGTCTCTTGGAATTTATTTTATCGTTTGCAATTCTGTAGTATTTGCATTGGAAGCATAGCTATTTCAGACTCTGATTAGAGTTGCTGATTGGAAGCATAGCCATTACAGACTCTGATTAGAGTTGCTAGTTTTTAAAGAAACCAGGTAAAACGCAGTTACTCCAGTTAAAAAGAAACTTGTCTGGGGTTATAAGAAGTGACAGCATCCATTCCTCCTTGACTCCAGCCTCCCTCCACAAGCTCCTACCTATCCTCCCGTTCAGGCTCACCACTCTCTTCAGGATCAGGTTATTATTTAAAGGGGAAAAGGGGTGGATGTCAGCACAGCTACATGCTAACTGTGGCAGGGACCTACAGTCTGTAATGTTTTCCACACATCACCAAACCCTGGTGCCATCCAACAGGTAGAAAGTAAAGGATAAAATAATTCTACCTCATCTCTGTTTCTGCACATCAGAGGACTATTTGGAGATAAAATTAAATATATTTTAAAACCATCTTGAAATTAAATTTTTACATCTATGTGAGATGTTAGTGTAATGTCATTTGTGTAGACTATGTCATACTGAGCAGCATAACAATTAGAACAAATCAAAAAAGCCTAATGATTTAAAACAAACAATTGTAGGTTAAAGAATTCAAATGGGGCAGTGCCTGTGGCTCATCGAGTAGGGTGCCGGCCCCATATGCCGAAGGTGGCGGGTTCAAACCCAGCCTCAGCTGAACTGCAAAACAAAAAAATAGCCAGGCGTTGTGGTGGGCGCCTGTAGTCCCAGCTACTCGGGAGGCTGAGGCAAAAGAATTGCCTAAGCCCAGGAGTTGGAGGTTGCTGTGAACTATGATGCCATAGGCACTCTACTGAGGGCCGATAAAATAAGACTCTGTCTCTTAAAAAAAAAAGAATTCAAACAAAGAAGACTACCTTTGGAAGTAGAAATTTGGGAGTGTGCCTACATTCAATCATTCATTCATTTTACCAACATTTGTTTATTTATACATTTACTAAAATTCTTTATAAATATCCACTGTGTATGTGATGGTGAAAAAACAAGGAAGATAGACATGGTACCTGCCTGCATGGTGTTTATAATCAAGTGGGTGAGAGAATTAAAAAAGAAAGCAAGTTATAATATGTAATGACCCTTTGGGATAGGTTCAATGCAGGGTTTAGCAAGTAAAATATAGGAAGCAAAGGTGTCTGCTTTGATTGGCTGAGCTGAAAAGGCCTTTAGTTCAGAGCTGAAGAGCAGTCCGGGCCAGGGAAGAGTGAGTTCTAATGCCCAAAGGCAAGAAGGAGCGTGGAATGTTGGTGGAGTGTAGGGAGACTTGTTTCAGATCTAGGGAGGGTAGAAAACACTAGAGCAGGTCAGTCAAATATTGATAGCTTGGTAAATGTTGAATTTTAACCTAAATATAAAGAAAAGCTTTTAAGCTTTTAAAGCAATGGAGCAAATGGATCAGATTTATCATTTAAAGGGGGAAAGAGGGGAGAGATCAGTTGAGTATCAACTATAATAGGCCAAACAAGAAATGCCTGATTGTTTGGACTATGGTAGTGGAGAGAACTGGACATCTAGGATGAATTTGAGGGGTGAAAGGAAAGGATTTGGTGGCATATTGGAAACTAGGGGTGGGACAGTGGAAGAAATTAAGGATGAACCTGTGTGAGACCAGACTATGCGCCTCTAAAATGTAAAGGACGATTGCAGAGTTGATCCATTCAGAAGCAGATGCAGGAAAAGTTTCTGCCCTTCCTTTAATTGCCAAAAAGCAGGGACATAGATTTACAAAGACAACAGGTATCCAGCCTTCCCTCTCCACCAGGGAAATAAAAGTTAGCCGCTGAAAACAACTTGAGACCCTATGACCTGGCAACGGCAAAGTCCTACATTAACAAGCTTTATCAACTAGCCTTTACTGGCCATTGTTCCCCCAAATTGTTGCCAGTAGAAACTCCAAGTCTTTTTCTTTTGTCTTGTCCCTTCCCTAATTCATTACTGTTCTTGCTGAGGATGTTATGTAAGCCAGAATTAAAAGCCACCTTTTTGAGAACTACTCATCCCTTGGGTGTTTCCCATGTATACAAGAAATGTGCATGCTAATAAATTTCTGTTTAATAATAAATTTCTTACTTACCTGTTATTTGTTCATTCCAAATAAGAACTTATGAGGACTGAAGAAAAAATTATTTTTCCTCCTGCAGCCCTTTAGTGTCTGACTAGAGCAAAGATCTGGGTGGTGACTGTGTACCAGAGGCCCCGAGTGAGGTCAGGGATGACTCACCAGACTCTAGAGCACTGTCCTTGGCCTTGGGCTGTACAAGCGGATGCACTAATTTAAGTTCACCAGGTGGTCCAGATGCTGGATTGAGGCTGATTCTAACCATATCCCTCCCGGTGTGTTTGTTGGCTATCCAAATTATCTTCATTTTCCGTGTTGAATAGAAGATACGGTCACCAAAAAGGGACATTGCAAACATGTTGTGCCTAAAAAACAACCAGGGAGGAGAAATGGCAAGACATTTGTTTCCTTGGCTTTTTAAAATTTCACTTTATGTCAACTTTTTGTTTGTTTGCTTGTATGTTTGTTTTGACACAGACTCTCATTCTCTTGCCCAGGAAAAAGTGCAGCGCCCTCAGCCTAGCTCACAGCAACCTCACACTCCTGGGCTCAAGTGATGCTCCTGCCTCAGCCTCTCCAGATATTGGGACTACAAGCACCCACCACAGTGCCTGCCTAATATTTCTATTTTTAGCAGAGACAGGGGCTCATGCTTGGCTCAGGCTGGTCTCAAACTCCTGAGCTTAAGGGATCCTCCCACCGTGGGTTCCCAGAGTGCTAGGATTACAGAGATTGTTTGAATTTGAATCACCTACCGTTTCTCATTTAGCATTAGAAAAGTATATTAAGTTTATAATTTTGTGTCATTATAATCTGAACTAATACTAGGATATAATTTCTAGCACCAGATCCACTGCCTTTATTCTGTTAGTCATCACATAAGTGTGATGAAAATGGGGAAGAAAATAAAAACAGAGTAAGAGTGGGTTTCTGTGACTAATTTCTGCCTCTTGCCATAAACTGGATAGTCAGTTCCTGGCATGACAGCAAGTCAAATAAAAAATAGGTGCTTCACAAAATATTTGACATTCCAAAAAGTATAATTCTGGCTAACATGTGAAAACTTATTATATGCCAAATATTATGTTGATCACTTTCATTTGCATTTATTTACTTTGTCTTCACAACAATCATAACAAATAGGTACTTATAATAATCTTCACATTAAAGGAAATAGGCTAAGAGAAGTTACAACCCAAAGTCACTCATCTAATAAATTGTAAACTTGGTACTTGAACTCAAGTCTTTTGGACCTCAAAATCTATTCGCTAACCCACTACCCTAGTTTAGGTGATAAAAGTAAAATTAATTTATTTTACAAACTTCATCACTTGAGCCCATAGAGAAAAATGTTTCTGGAATGGCAATAAATTGTTTTGTTTTATACCAAAAGCAAAACTTACTGTGTTTGATATTTGCTAAGACGGACAGAACCTCCATCATAATCACAGGAATAAATACGAGAATTGCTTCCTTCTCCGTTGTAATGAATCCAGAAGAGCCGCTTATCGAGCACATCCAGTGACATAGCTGTTATTTTCTCTGACGTCTCCAACAGAGTCCTCACTTCCAGGCCATTGAGATCTGCTCTGTGAAGGCTGCCAGCCTGCTCTGAAGACCAGAATATAAACCTGAGAGCAAACATGTAGTTGAATGTATAGTCACCAAAATGGCCAGCTCTTTCAGTGTCTCAGCAGCCCCTAGCTCCTGCACAGAACAAGCAGTACTGTTTTGAGTGAAAATTTAACTCAACAAGTATGCATTGCCTCATTACAGAAATTACATGTGATTTCAAATTAGAAGGAGAATTGTGTTTCTATAGCAGAAAACCATGATAGTTAGCAGTGTTTATAGAGGCAACCTGCCTCAGTCCAAATCCAGGCAACTGGCCTATTGAAAATTTGTGTGTGGTAAAAGATGGCCTTTGTCTCAAGGAGAGGGTCCCTTTAAGTTCAAAATGTAATGATTCTATGAATCTTCATTAGATTTAGAAATATATTTCCATGTCTGAATACAGCAGAATTTACCTTTCTACTGGATCAACTGCTATATTCGCGGGATATTTTAAGGCACTTAAAAGAACACGGGAATTATTTCCTTTCATATCTGTTACTGTAATGATTCCTTCCTGTTGATTTGACCAAATAATTTCTTCATTTATCCAATTTATTGCCATTCCAGAAACATTTTTCTCTATGTTGCACACTGTCTGAAAAATCAAGTTTCAAAGTTATTAATAATTCCTTATTCACAACAAAGTTATTTTACTGTTATGTATAAAAGTCTATTCTTTTAAGTATTTGTCACTTTTACACATTCCCAAAATTATTGAAATGATAAAATAGTCGCAATATGGTGCCTTTGTTTTGACACAGCAATATTAATCCTCACCCTGAGCCTACCTCCCAATTAAATATATCTGGGCATACCTCACAGCTTTGAATGAAGATTATCCTATACGTTTTTGAAATTAGGCGTATTGTATTAATGCCATCAAACACATTCTTATTAGGTAATATGACCATACTGTATTAATAATTTCAACTATAGTTAAGAGTGGAATTTTGATGCTATCTAAAGGACAGTTTATTCAATTCCATTTGCTAATGGAATTTTCCAGATCCTCGACAGATCTCAGTTTCAAGCTTTGCCAAATTCTAGCAAGATTCCTGTGGAGTTTGAGCGTAAAGCCATGGGTCTGGTGAATTACCTGTTAGAATCCCCTTTTTCTTCTGGCCCTTTCTCCTCCCTCCTTTCTGCAGTCCTTTGTGCCCTCATCCCCTGACCAAAGTCATAGGGCTTCTCTTTATGCACCTTGACTGAGTTCCCCGGCGTCTCATGATAAAACCACCACTCGTTATCTCCTAACTCCAATAACGAACAGGTAAACTGATCTTCTTAAAGGATGGAATGTTGCAAGGTGGGCAGAAGCCCTGATTTGCACCATTGCAGATTTCTGTGGCATAAATATTTCCACCATGGCAGAATTCCAGCTGTCCACATCCACACTCCTGAACTTGGAGTTGAGCTGAGATATCATAATCTCATGAGCCTGTGCTAGTCCCTCATCTCACACAAAGAAATTTAACCAACCCATTTTATCAATTGCTAATATAATCATAAATTGACTTCACTAGGTCAATTGTGTTTAACAGCTGTCCTTTGCAAAAAAAGTTTTAACCCAAAGAAATGTTAATGGTGAAATTTTGGGCATCAGGATGAAACTTTCCTAATGACTTGATATAAAATTATAACTCAAAATATTTCTGAATGTATATGAATCGTGCCCTATGATTGCACCAATGTACATAATTATGATTCAATAAAATTATTAAAAAAAATTATAACTATTTGAAGTTTTTTTCTTGTTCTGTGACAAGAAACCCTCCAAATTCCTAGACTCAAAATTTTGAAACTGGAGAGTAATGAGCAGCCATCCTTGTTAAAAAGTGAGATTAGCAAGTATTAGAGTTGTGATAAAACAGATTAGCAACTAATTGAAGCTTTTAAGAATAATTGGAGAGAGAAAGTTTGGCTTGAAAAAAAGAAAAAAAAAACACTGTGCACTTTGTGTTGGGAATAAATACTTGAAGTTTCTCTAGTCACGTGCTCTTTGTAATCCATCTCCAAAGAGTTGAGAGAACATTTCTCCTGGGACTCATTAAGTATTCTACAGCTAAGAACAAAGATCAAGGATCTTTTGTATCAACTTGAAGTAAAATACATTAGATCTGTGGTCTACTTTATTTTTTTTCTAGAGTGCAAACACTTTGAGAATAAAAGGGAAAATTTTTTTCTTCCTACATGTCATGTGACAAAACCCCTAACAGAGGCTTTCTTTTTTATTTTTTGGAGACAGAGTCTCACTTTGTTACCCTTGTTAGAGTGCCGGCCGTGGCATCACAGCTCACAGCAACCTCCAGTTCTTGGGCTTAGGCGATTCTCTAGCCTTAGCCTCCCGCCACAACAACCAGCTATTTGTTGTTGTTATTGTTGTTGCAGTTTGGCTGGGGCCGGGTTCGAACCCACCACCCTCAGGATATGGGGCCAGCGCCCTATTCACAGGCACCGCCCCCTAACAGAGGCTTTTCTATGTATAGTGTTTCTCACTCTCAGCACTGTTGAGATTTGGGGATGGATCATTCTTTATTGTAGCACTGTCCTGCCTATTCTAAGATGTTTAGCAGCATCCCCTCTCCACTAGATGCCAGTGGTTTCACCACCCTGCTACCTACCCAATTTGACAACCAAAAATGTTTCCAGAAATTGCCAGATGTCCCCTGAGGGACAAAAATCCCCCACCACACCCCCAGTTGAGAATTCCTGTGTATCATGTAAATATCAAAAACAATCACTGGAGGCCAGCGAGGTGGCTCACACTTGTAATCTAGCACTCCGGGAGGCTGAGGTGGGTGGATTGCTTGAGTTTAGGAGTTCGAGAACAGCCTAAGCAAGAGTAAGATCCTATCTTTAAAAATAGTGGGGCATTGTGGCGGGTGTCTATACTCCCAGCTACTCAGGAGGCTGAGGCAGGAGGATCACTGAAGCCCAGAAGTTTGAGGTTGCTGTGAGCTGTGATGCCATAGCACTCAACCCTGGGTGACAGCTTGAGACTCTGTCTCAAAAATAAATAAATAAATAAATAACCCCAATCATTGGCATAATCTGTGTTAACATGAAATAGTGATCTGAGTTAATAAATTTAATATTTAAAAAATTACATTCATATCCTCGCTTTCTCCTTTTCATAACAACTTGTGGGCCTATTCAGTAACATATTACCTCAGATGCAGATTAAATAAGTACTTACATTTGGCAGACACATGTTTGGACTGGAATGTAATTTTCATTTATCTATATAAGTATTCACTATATTATATATGTTAGCCTGTGCAAAAATTCCTTGAATACCATGGGTAACCGTACTTTACCTCTTGTCTTGACCCATTCAGAAGAACTCTTTGCAAAAGTTGTCTCTCTAAATCCACCCAATAGATTCTTTCCTTGTTGTAATGAAAATCCATGATCACTGAGGTGCCAGCATCCACTGCCAATTGCTCGTGGTTTGTTCCTTCCAAATCAATCCTAAAGATACTATTTCCATGGGAGAAAATTAAGAAGGGTGCAGGACCTGAGTGGGAAGAAAGAAAACAAACGATATTTTCGATACTTTCTCTGATTTAGACAAAATACTTTCCCATGACAGGGAACACCATCAAAAATTATCTTTAATTCCTGGTTTTATGTTTTAAATCAGGTCGATTGTGTAAGAATAAAGAGTTCCTATAGATCTTCACAATTAATTTTGTAAATCATCTTCTCCACAAGCTGTAAGAAATAAGCATTGCCAAATTATGAAACGTGAACTATTTGAAGAGAAAAGGTACTTTTTACTCTTATCTATAAAATGTCTTTTAATGTTCAGGGCGGCGCCTATGCTCAAAGGAGTAGGGCACCAGCCCCATATGCTGGAGGTGGCAGGTTCAAACCCAGACCCGGCCAAAAGTTGCAAAAAAAAAAAAAAAAAAAAAAAGTCTTTTAATGTTCAAAAAGAAACCACACG
>CAUYON010004175.1:0-14789 GCA_963573935.1 Arctocebus calabarensis
AATTACCCTCCCTCCACTACCAACCTCCCTGAATTGGAAAATCAAGAACAAATTAAGTCACACAAATTCTCTTATATTACTTTGTCTTTATGTGGTTGTTAGCATAGTCTTCACACATTGCTGTATATATGCAACATTTTAATGCAATTTTAAATATTGTAAGAAAGAGCCTGTCTTTATATCTTAACAATTGAATATGTTACTAAATTTAAATATTTTCTTATCCAATAGATAAAAATGATAACTCAGTGCAGTTAGTCTTAGAAATGGTAACTAGTGCAGTCTACTAGTTAGACTGAATACCTTTGCATATGTTTAAAGGTCATTATTATTTTCTTTTTTAAAAATACACATTTTCTGGGGATGCACCTGTGGCTCAGTGAGTAGGGAGCCGGAGGTTGCTGTGAGCTGTGATGCTACAGCACTCTACCAAGGATGACAAAGTGAAACTCTGTCTCTAAAAAAAAAAAAAAAAAGCATTTTCCATTCAAGTAGGCTTAATTTTAAGATGAGAACTCAGCCTAGCTGACAATTTGATTTTAAACTTGTGAGACTCTGAGGAGAGAACCCAGCAGGGACTTCAGAGCTCTGAACTATGAGAAAGTAAAAGATGTCTTGAAATTGCTAAGTTTGTGGTAATTTGTTTCATAGCCATAGCAAAGTAGTGTATCTATGTTTCTATGTAACTTTCACATTTATTTTTAATATAATCTTAAAATATTCCATCATTTTCATCTGCTATAATTAACCATTTTCTTATAATTGAACATTTATGTTGCTTTTGTTTGGTATTATCAATGTTGCAGTGACAAACATATTCACGTCTACAGATTTAGCCATTGGTTTCAGCACTTATTGTTTATTTTAACTGCATCTGTATTGAATAGGTAGTATATTACTTGTTGCAAAATTGAAATGAATAAAATGATAAGAGGTGAGGGATTTTCTTTTTCTTTCTATGCTTTGACTATATACTTTCCTACTCACAAAACAATTCAAATATTAAATTATTTGATTCTTCCAGAGATTTTTTTATGCCTTCATGATAGCATACCATGCCCACTTTTCTGCACTTTCTTTCAACTAAACAATATCTTAAGATTATTCTGTATCAACACGTAAAGAATATCCATATGTAGCTGAACAATGTTTTATTGTATGAATGTGCCATAATTTACGTACCATCATTGCTATTTAGCCATAATGTTATTTAACTATGAATATGCCATAATTTATTTTACTACATAGTTGTATCATAATTTATTTATTGATGTAGGGTTTTAGGTATTTTTTTTTCTGCTCATGATGGACTGGGTCATGTGCACCAAATTTCCATTAGGAAAACCAAAAACACTGAATAAATGTTTAAAAGAAGAAGAAGAAGAAGAAAAGAAAGAAAGAAAGAAAAGAAAGATCTGCCTGAAGATTTTAGAGAGCTAAAAAGGGAATGAGGAGCTCCTGGTCAGTAGCTAAGGGGAATGAAAGTCTGGGACTATAAGCCCAGTATTTGAGGCTAATTTTCCCCTGCAACAGATGCTAAGAAGACTTTTGCAGCTGCCTCTGTGGCTAAGAGGAGTTAGAGTCAGAGACTCTTTAAGAATAGGGCACCCTGGTGACCCCCACCCTGACCTTGACTTTGGGTTAATACACCAAAGGGATGAACCCTAGGAATGAGAATGAATCCCAGTTCACCATCTCTCAAAAGTGATTGCAGTTCAACTTTACATCTTAATTCCTGAGGTTAGAGCAAAATAATCCAATGTTACTAGCAGCTACTGGCAGAAGCATAGGCAAATCTCTGCAGAAGACAGTAACAAACTACTCTTCACATTATTTTTAGAAATAATTTTACAAATGCAAAGCTTCATCCACAACCAACCCAAACCAAAACAAGCCAATGAGGAGACATGACAACTAAAGTAAAAATTAATAGAAACTGAAAAATAGATACAGATCCACAGGGGTCCCTGAAATTCAGAAACCAAGTTAAAAATAAGCATTGTTACAATGCCCAAGGCAATAAAAAAAGAGAATGAAATTCAGTGGAGCATTAGAAAGTATGTTGTTTCCAATCTTTTACTTTTACAAACATGGCACCAGTGAATACACTCCTGCAAATATATGTGGAAGAAATATGTAGATGTGGAATTCAATGTGTCAAAAATATATGCAATTGTATCTTGGTAGCTAGTGAAATATTTTTCTCCCTAGAGGTGTTACCAATTTACATTCTTAGGAGCAATGTAGTAAAATGGATGTTTCCCTATACCCTTAATGACTTATATGTCAATAAATTTTTAAAATATTTTTAAATATTAGGGGTGAAAATAGTAATGCACTGTAATTTTTATTTGCATTTATCTTACTAGTGAAGTGAAATAAAATTGCATATGTTCAAGGTCTAATATTATTTTTTCCTATAAATACCCCTTTAATTTTTCTATTAGATTATTGGTCACTTTCTTAATAATTCATAGACACTTGTCTTTTGGAAAATTTAGTCCTTATTTTCCAGGTTATAAATTGCAAACATTCGTCTCACTTTTCCCTTGAGTCTTTTGACATCTGTTATCATGGATTTTGTGATACCAATCTATATTAATAGTCAGAGTGTTGTACTTTTATTCTTTACTTCTGGGGTTTTTGGTCATGTTTTGCAAGACATTTGCCACGCTGATGTTGTATATCAAAAATTGTTACCATGATTTATTTTTGTACCTTTATAGCTTCATTGCTTAAACAATATTATTGATCCAACTAGAGTTTTTTGGGGGGTGGCTATCCAGATGTCTTAATATCACTTATTGAATCATCCTTCTTCTTGCCCTGAGTTGAGATGCTGTACCTGGGATTATTTCTTGAGTTAATTTTCATTCCATTGCTTTGTTTATTCATGTGTCTATAATATACTTTGTGAATTATTTTGCTTTATGTAATATTTTGACATCAATTAAGAATTGTCTCCTCTCAATATCATTTGTTTTAAGATTTGTCCTAAATATTCTTATTTATTCCATTACATTGATTTCAAAATCTGCTATTTTGTTTAACAAATAAACCTGTTGCTATTTTAGTGAAATTACACAAAGTGTATGGGTTGATTTGGATAGAATCGCCAGCTTTATGATATTGATTCTTCCCATTTGAGATCACTGTATGACTGTCTATTTGCTCAAGTGTTTGTGTGTGTGTGTGTCCCAGATGCATTTTGTGGTTTTCTTTATCTAGAGTTAAACACAGGTTTTTTTAGTTTGTTTTTTCTTGGTCTTTTTTCCCCCCTAAGTGTGTATGGAGTCTTTTCCCATTATAACTGTAAACTAGCTTTTCTTCCTTTCCTTTCATTTTTCCTCCCCTTCCTCTTCCTCTATCTTTCTTTCTCTCTCTTTCTCTCTTTCATTCTTTCTTTCTTTCATTAAATCATAACTGTGTACATTAATGCATTTATGAGGTGCAATGTGCTGATTTCATATACAATTCGGAATGCTTATGTTGCAAGAATGGAAGAAACATCCAATGTACTCAATATTATTATGAAATCAATATATAATCACCTACACTTTCATACAAATGATAAAATACAACTATAGTCCAGAAAGAAGGAGAGAAGAAGAGGGCAAGGGGAGAGGAGGAGGAGGCTGGGAGGAGGGAGGTATAAACTAGCTTTTATAATTAAAGTTAGATAGCCCATGTTGGTCAGTATATACTTATGCTGTATAATTGATAAAAATGAAGGTATCACTTCAAGTATAATAAATCTTTAATTAGTTTAGTGAGAAAATATTCTTAGGTTTTAAATTACATTAATTTGATTACTAGCAAGTTTTTAATGTTTAATATTGTTTCATTTTTATTTGTTTTTTTTTTCCTTTTTGTTTTATTTCTGTGTAGGGTTTGAGACGACCATATTGCTCAGTTCATGGAGCATTATTATTTATGGACCATGTGAACCTCTTCTTTTTTTAAAAAAAAGATTACTCTTTTTTATCACGATACTATGTTTCTATTCTCTTCCCATCATAAGTTACCATCATTATGTATTTAAGATAGTTTTGTGTTGAGTTATTATACTATCTATAATAGGTATTATATAACATGCTATAATTTATAATATATTCTATGTATTATATATATAATTCATGTCAAATCATAGAATATTATAATGTATCATTAATATATTACATTATATGATTATTGCAAAATTTGCTTTGTGTGCATGTATTATAAGTTTAAATAAATGGTTTTGCATATCATAAAAATCATTCAGCATTATGTTTCTAAAATCCATCATTTTGTTATGTGAAAATCTGATCTGTAGCTTCTATTGCTATAATACATTTTCAGAGGTACATGAATTATATTTTTCCTATTCATTCTCTGTTGGATATCCAAGTTACTTCCAGTTGCCCACCAAATATTCTTATCCTATGTAGATGTGTGAGAATTTTTTTGAATACTCATTTAAAATCTTGGGTTATATGACATGCCTACATGGCTGGTCGTACCAAATGGCTCTTCAGCATGTCATCATCGGTCTGCATGCCTATCAACAAAGCATGAGAACTCCTATATTCCCACAACTCCTACCAATACCATGTAAATGCTTTTGTATATACTGATTCCTTAAGTTTTAATTTCTCTTGTGTAATGATTGGTCATATTTTTTCCTAAATCTTCATTTTCTAACGTGTCATATGTATTCTCTACAAAAGAGATGTCATTGCAGTTTTGTATTATTGCTAGGCAAGTTTCTCAATATATTATTTACATTTGAAAGACCTGTGAATTTCCTTCAAGAAATAGAATTTTGTTATTCAGAAAACATTTTTAAAGAGAGTTTTATATCAGGAATATCTGACTTTTTATAAAAGGGATTTACTTTTAATTTTCTCACAAGATGCCTGTGTACCTATGACAGAGAAGTAATTTAAATTTTTAAAATACCTAGATGTTATGGACTAAATATTTGTGTCCCCTTAAAATTCATATGCTGTAGTCCTAATCTTTAGTGGAATGGTATGAGGAGATTGGGCCTTTGGAAGATGATTATGTCATGAGGGTGGGGCCCTCATGAATGGGATCAGTGGCCCCATAAAAGTGACCTCAGAAATATCCTTTGCTCTCTCAACTATTTGAAGATAAAATCAAAAGTTAGTAGTCTGAAATCCAGAGAGGATCCTCAACACAACTCATCCATGCTGGCCTCGTGATTGTGAATTTCCAACCTCCAGGACTATGAGACATGCATTTCTATTGCCTATAAGCTACTCATTATATAATACTTTGTTATAGCAGCTGGAACTAAGACATTGAGGAATGAAGGGGAAGCAGGAAGTCAATATAAGTACAATCATTTCAGCAGCGTATTTACTCATTTAATAAACATACCCTAAACTTACTATGTGCTGGGCATGATAATAAACGCTTGTGATTCAGATAGGAGAAAGACACATTACTTCCCTTAAAAAACACATGTCTAGTAGGGGAGAGGAGCATGCTAAAACAAGTTGATTGCAAGTATTACTAAAGAAACATTAGCAAAGCACAGAGGAGAGAGGTTTCTTCCACTTCATGACTCATATTTTCCAGTGTTAAATTAATGTGTTTATTATATTGGTGACACATTTTCAGAGTCATATTAGGAGAGGAAGGAAGGAAAAAAAAACTCGATTACACCATTGACTGTTGAATTCAGTCAACAAATATTTACCAAATGACTCACTTTGACATGTGCCAGGTATTAGGGATTTAAAAAAAGTGAGCAAATATTAAATGATGGCCTTAGAAAGACAAAACATCATTGTCTAATTTTAAAACTCTGAAGGGCAGGAGTTCAGTATAATCTATACACAGTGATCCAAGGACTTAACACATTCCCTTGTCATCTGCATGGAATGTCAGGGGCCATCATCTTGTTGATCTTGTGCATATGAGTGGGAGAAGCATTTTGATTTTGTGATTGTGCTTATATCATCCTAATTCCACCTGATTTTGCTAAGCATGAATGGAAATGCATTACAAAGAAGAAATGTTACACATAAAGCAGGTGGCCACGCTTGCGTAGACAGTGTCCTGATTTGGGATTTCCTCAGAGAGAGATATAATGAGTTAGGTCAGTTGGGTTTAATCATATTCCATCACTGTCCCAGGCAAGCAAACATTCTCACGCAGAGGAAGATGAGGACATTCAGATTTAATGGTATCTAAGAGCAAAGCAGGAGTTGGTTATGAAAAATCTATGAGGAAGCTTAAAAGACAGAGATGATGTAGGTTTGAAAAATATACATATTCACTTTATTTCTCAGGCATTGATGGGGTCTTTTGAAGTTCAATGACTCTAGAAAAGAGCAATTTTGGACTGTTCTTTCTTTAAATTCCCGTTAGAAAATATATTAGGCATTGAGGTTGCCTCTCATCTTCTCTCATTAGTTCTCAGCTAAAGATTTAGGTGAGACTGTCTCCAATCTTAAATGAATTGGAATAATCCCATCCTCCTTACTATGGTGATCAATCCAGTGAGAGCCAGAAAGGGCAGCAGAGCTGGGCTTTGAAGAGTAGGATGTTGATAAGTGGAGAGCAAGTCATAGGCCAGAGTGAAGAAATAGATGTATGTTAGGTTTGTTCAAAAACTGTGAGCAAATCTGTTTTAACTAGAGCAAAATGTTATATTGTTTTTATCTCCCAGAGCTGTCCAAGCAATTAAAGTTAATTCTTACACTCAGCAAGTAATTATTGAACAGTGCATAGTACTGTACAAAGTAATCGACAGGCTTCAAAGACAATTGCCTTTGGTTAAAAAACCTACTGCAAAGATAAATCCATTGATTTTAGAACTGAAAGTGCCTAAGAAGTGATCTAGCACAATCTGTTCATTTCCAAGTATAGAAACTGAAGCCCAAATAGCTTAAGTGAATAAGAGCAGCAATGTGTTCAGAGATAATCAAGTTATAAGAGCCGTTTAAGCTCTTTTACTTTGATTTCCATCCCCTGCAAGGTGACTTAACAACACAAGAAGCTATTGTTGGCAATGAGGGAGGGAACATAAGCAAAGCGCCAAGCATGCAACAGATACCAGATTAATTTTCCTTTCATGTTCTCCTTCCTCTTTATTGATAGCAACATAGTGATTGTATAGCAAGGTTAGGAATGAGAATGTACTACCTCATCTCCCAAGAGAACTTCATCCTGTGCAGTACAGAAGTCCACTGGTAGAATTCCCATGAAAACTAACTTCCAAGACCTCCAGATTTCTCTCAAAATGAGCATCTGTCTTCACCCAGTCCTTTCTTGTCTTCTTGTCTTATTCATGCAGCAAGCTAGTTGTCTTTTTTAGATATGTGGGCATCTTTCTTCCAAACCCCTATTCCTACAGGAATGTTTTCCTTCCTTCTATCAATCATTCCAAATCTTCTCATTTATTCATTCAGACAGTTGATCTGAGTATCATTAAACATATGTTGAGTACTTAGTAGGTAGCGGGCCTTGGAATAAGGTTTGAGATTACAAAGCTGAAAAGAATAGTTCTTCAAGGAATATAGCTGGGGCACAGACCAATTGGAGAGCAGATTGTTGTGTCCAGGAAATGTAAGGGATAATGGCATGGTAGTATGGTCATGATGTCTTGGGAACATAGGGCAAGGGAACACTGGGTTGATCTGAGATGATTTCTGCCATTATTATACCCCAATTACACACTGACCATATTTTCTCTTTGTCCTATTGCATATAGATATTGACACACACAACTGAGCCTGTAAGTGTATATACAGCTTGCTAGCATATTGATGCCAGGATGTGCATAGAAATAAGATGTGTCCAAACAGAAAGGAACAGGGAAATTCAATTAAGCAGAACATGTTAAGGAGGTACATCAGGTTTATCCAGAAAAGCAATGAGTCATGCTCAGGGATATAGGATGAATAATTCCTGCACCAACAAACTTTACTAGGGGCCCATGGCAAAGTTTTAACTTCTTGCCGGCATGACAGAAATATCTGGGGAATATTTGAAAAACACATATGTTTAAGTCTCATCCTAGATTTATCGAAACAGGATGAAGTACAGGCATATGGATTTTAAGCATCACACAGTTAATTCTAATGATTAACTAGTAAGAATTAAGAATTATTGGGCTTTTTTGGCCAACACTTGGATAACATAGATAAGAATAAAACATATTCCAACCTATTCCTATTTCAGAAGACAAGTCTCTGTCTTGGGAAAACTGAGATGAGATGGGCGAGATGGACCAGTGAAGATACAGGAGCAGAGAAATTATTAGAAACAGGTATGAAGCAAGGTTGGGATGCAGAGATGAGAAGGGCCAACTGACTCTCAGGTGGAAGCTTAGAGTGGAAGCTTCTTAGTGGATGTTGCATTTGAGATGAGATATAAAGAACTTCCCCAAGTGAAGTGAGTGGGAAAGGATATTTCAAGCCTAAGGCTGAGCTTCCAGCTCCCACTTGGCTCGGCAGGTCTAAGAGGTGCCGGAGTGAGAAGGATTAAGTAAGGCTCTTCTACTCTGAGGCAGAGCTCTCAGGTGTGTGTTCATCATTCACGTCACTAATTTACACCTGTTTCATATACAATTTTTATTTCATTCAATGATCCTTTTACTGGGAGGGGGGCTTTGTATCTATAGAGACATTTTCAAACAGAATTTTCAATGGGAACACGCACAAGAGGCAACAAGTCACTCGAATTTGAAGCCCAAGAAAAGCTTCCTGAGAAACATGATGTTGAGGTTAGTCTAAAGCATTAAATAGAGCTTTCATAGAAAGGGTACAAGATAGAAAGGGGTTCAGTTGTTCCGCAAGTGCAAGGGACAGACAGAGGTGAGAGCAAATTCTGTACATCCAAGGACCTTCAGGTGCAGTGTGGCTGAATATATAGCATTGGGGAGGAGATGGTGGCCACGGATCAGGCTGGGGAAAAGGGAAAGCTCCAGGATGTTGCAAGGCTCTGTATATCTGCTGGAGTCTGCACTCATCCAGTTGGCATTCGGGAACCTGGTTACTTTATCCAAGACAGTAATGGGGTCTCATTTACTTGTCCAAAAGTCGTTCTGAGCATATGCATATTTTCTCTCTCCAACTAGAACTATAAGCATCCTCTCAACAGGGAGCATTCTTGACTCTTTCATTTCTTTTCATTTTACCAGCAGTGCTTAGCAGAGCAAAGAATACACATGTTGAGAAGTCAACAGTTAGTGGATTTATTAATTTATTGGGAGTACACACCCACACTTGAGTTGATGTTGTAATAAGGGTACAATATCACATGTGGCAGCTGATATTTAGATATTCCAAACTATCATGAGCTATGCTTCTTAATTTTAACATGCATCTGAATCACCTGGGGATCTTGTTAAACTGGCGACTCTAATGCATGATACTCGGGTAGGGCCTAAGATTCTGCACATCTAACAAGCTTTCAGGGACTGCTGCTCCCATTGCTGGTTTGGATTTCCAGTTCTAAGTGTCAGGGATTTTAAAACTCTGTTGACTTATTGAAAAAAAGTTCTGATAGAATGGTTGTTTAGGAATTATACAGGAATTTCTATTTCTATAATTCCTTTTACAGGAATTATAGAAATAGAGGTGCTTCACCAAGAGAGACTACTCCATATGGCTCCTTTGGGACTGGTTTGAAGGCAGTGACATGTCTGTGATGCCTTTGGCTAGACGTTGATATTATATTCCCTTCAGGGAATTTCTGATGCTGCTGCCACTTTCTTCCTCCAGCTGCCAAGTATGGAGTTTCATGAGAAAATCCATTAGTAACAGCGGAGTTGATAATAGAACAGCAGATAAAGTCAGAGGGTTCTAAAAACAGCATGCTATCAGCGTGTAATTTGTTTAGCTCTATGTAAAAGAGAATCTCTTCTCGGGAATTTTCAAGTTCAAAATTTGATTAAAAGGGATAGTTTGTAATTTTTTGATATCTTCTGTTTTTTTCTCTATTCACTTTCACGTACTTATTGTCATTTAATGGCAATCTGGGTGTCCCTGGGGCCTCCCTTGCCAGGTCATAGGCTTAAAGACAGCCACATTAGTTAGGTAGAAGTCCGCTGGCTTGGTGCCACTCTTTACTCTTGGCAGGAGCTTGGTTTTTATTGTGATGTCACCTGACCTCTCTAGTGGCTGTCAGGGAAGCCCCACGCCATGGTTTGTCGTTCTCCACGCCGATGTGGGTTATTACTTACATTTTTTTTCATCACCGAGCGGAACCAATGGCTGCTTCAGCTGTATACAGAATCTACAACCTGCTGGTCTCCCTGGCATCTCAGCATGCAAGGCCACGGACATCCCTCCCTTGCTCCAAAGCTGCCACCATTTGTGAGCATAAGCTGGGAGGCACTCTAGGGCAGCAGTAAGGAACATTATCTCTGGGGACAGAATGCCAAGTATTAGCTGTATGAACAAGTTATTTCTTCACTCCAAACCTTAGGTTGCCTGACTGTAAACTGAGAATAACTAGAGTTCTACAATCCAAGATTGTTGAGAAGATTAGGTAATCCACTTAAGCTCCCAACGCTTCGTTTCAGGCACATTGAAAATGCTCAATAAATGCTAACCATTACTCACTGCTTTTTTTCTTTATCATGCTGGTCTCAGTCTGGGCAAGGTTCACTTTTATTTCACCACAGCACAGTCGATAACTGTTAATAAGGTTTACAATGACAGAAATTACAGCTCAGGGATTAAAAAAACGGGGATTAAAATCAGGGGAAAGCACAACTGCTAGTCCACGTGGAGACTCTCAGACATAGGACTCCCCAGCGGATGCTTCTGGGGTGCCTTTTAGGGTCGTCCTTTCCTCTCTACGTCTGTGCCATGAGGCACAAGTGTGTCCTTGAACTTACATTGACTCCTTTAGTCTAAGCTCGGAGACAAGGACTGCCATTCCAGGGTTCATTTTCTTTTCTGGCATCAGCTCCTTTTCAGGATTGTTGATGGTAGGAATCTTCATCTCGTGGGTGCTGCTTGCCCTGGAACGAGGCCGATCTTTCCAGTCTTCTACCTGCTTTTCTCTGTGCAGAGGACAACTGAGCTCTTAGCTCAATTCATATACAGTGTCTCTTTAGACTCACATGAGAGATAACCTTGTAATAATCACTAAATTTTCTCTTTTCCTGCCCCACGGCCTCGAAAATTATATTTCTAAAGCAGAGTTGTTATTTCGCTTCCTGCTGAAAGCCACTGTCGCCTCCCGGCACTTAGAAGACAAAATTCACATTGGCAGAAGAGACTGTGTGTGTGCTGATCTGTCTTCATGAGATGCAGTTTCCGCTTTGATTTCTCAGAACATGCCCATCTAACCTGTGAGGTCTGGCTTACATCTGACTTTCTCCATGGGTTCCTTCTGAAACCTGGCTGGCACCCCGTTTCCCCAGAACTCAGCCGAGTTCCCTCCGCAGACCCCCCACAACTCTCTGCACATCAACATCATGGCCTGTCCTGATTTGCTTCCAGCTCTGCCTCCCCTGTGACAGTGGTCTCAGGTGAATGAACTAATATTTACTCTTGTTTTATGGAGTTCTCATTCATCTTACTCTGATCCTGACACAGGTCTGGGAGGTAAGTAGGGAAAATACTACAGTGTTCTCCCCTTTATACATGGCAAAAGGAGGCTGGGAGAGTCAGTTCAATCATTGTGTTAGTTAAGGGAGGGAAAGGGAAATAAATTCAGTCTCAGTGCTTTGGACTTTAATTCTAATGTTTTTTGTTTTTTTTTTCCTCACTACCTTCTATTGCTTCCTTTTGACAGAAACTAAATTCTGGTAGAAAAGGACAAGATAAAAAGACAAGACAGGGGTCCAGAGAAAAGTTACAGAGGATTCCAACATACTCAGAAACCATAAGTGCAGATAGACTATCTGTAGATACAGCTGCGTGGATGTGATTTGCCCCGGGACATATTACTACTGACTTAAGGGAAGATGCTCTCTGATCAAACAAGGTGGGTGGTAAAATTCCACAAAAATATCTTAAATCATTTTAAATTAATTCCTATTTTTTTTTTATTTCAATGATGTAAAGCTAGATTTAAAATCCAGGCTCACACACCAACCTTCTGAGTATCATTCTTTTCAGCAGCCCTCTGGATTGCTCTAACCGGTGATGGGTACTTTTATACAATTCTTTAAACTGTTGTGAAGAGACCTGTTTAAAGCTGAGAAGCAAAAACAAACAAACTTGATGTCCTACAAGCCGAGAATAAGCTCCAGAGAGAGCGAAGGCAGCAGAAATAGCTACTGGAATGAGGATCACAATGTTCTTGTTTCGAGAGCCCTGAGCGCAGCTGCCGCACCCACCTGCAAGTCCTGTGGGCAACCTGAACTTGTCTGAGCCCGGAGTCGAGGGGGCCGCCATGATGGGAGAGCTCAGAGCTATTTCAGACTTGAGGCCAGCATCCATGGAGACCTCGAGTTATGTCACCAAAACTGTCTGGACTTTGGTGCCCTTATGCCAAATGCGGTTTCCAGAAAAAGGATCTCTGGCGTATTTGGAAGTCCATAAACTAAAAGCTGTCTCGTCACTTTCATGTGTGAGATCTTTTCATTTGTGAAGAGCATATTATTTTGCTTAATTATGGGCTGTGAGGAAATGGCACAAAGCAGTGGAAAAAGCCTGGGCTCTGGAGTCAGAGAGACCTGGGTCTGAATCATGTCTCTGCCGTCCGCCAGCGACGGCGCACTGGCTTGTGGGCCTCTGTTTCTTTGTCCATGAACTTAGAATAATCTGGTAATAATTCACTATCTTGTAGGGAAGTTGGTAGGATTAGATATTTAATGCATGTCAAGAATGTCCTCCTCTTCTACTATTCTGGTCATATATTTAATAATCAGTAGCTATTATCAATATAGCATTTAACTTTTAATATAGTAACATCTGGCAAATGAGAGTTCTCTTTCCAAAGTTATGTATAATGGTATGTGTCATTGCCTTTTGCTTGCAAATACTACTTATATTAATTTCCAATTCTCTGGAATGTTTTCTCCTATGGAGGCTTACTAATGCAGACTTTCAGTACCTAGACAAATTCTTGATTTTTAACACTTATAGTTTGTTTTGTCGTCATCCATGGCATGATTAAGCATATTTAGAAAATGATGGAGATAAAGGACTTATCTCCATCATTCATTCACTCAATACCTGAGACTTAACTTCTTATCTAAGTATGAGGTATGATATTTGAATTATATATCTTACAAAGGCTTTGTATTTTTTTTTCTAAAAAGAAAAGTCAAGTAAGATCATAAGTGGGAAAGGATTTTGTCAATTACAAAGATATGGAAATGCAAGTTATGATGATTTTTGTTATGGATCCCTTTGTGGTAGTCAGAAATATTCTTTGTGCTGTGGCCACCTGCATAATGCTGTTGACTGTCATCTGGGATGACCGAGAGTCATTTTGAGGTTACTTGGAGCATTTTTCCACCACCGGATGGAAGGAGATTGGGCAACTTTCTTGAGTAATTGGTTCTTCTGACTCACGTTTTTTGCAGTCCCTCTTGTGACCTATGTGCTACCCACCCAGGATGAGCCAGGAATTTCCTCTCTGGAGATGTTTAAGGAATAGCACCAAATATTCAACTTTATTTTTTTTTATGCTTCTTCCAATGCTATCTACCTGAATAGACACAGAACAATTATTTGCTGCATTTCAGATCCATTGAAATGTATTTTATTGTGTTCTCTGGGAGGGGCACAGGATACTAATTCTTTAATGAGATTCTCTTCAAGGATATTCATCCTTCCTTAAAGACCTACTTATGACAGAGAAGGGTAGTTAAGACATGGTTTGAGTGCCAGTAAGAGATACTTTTGGCTGTGCTTCACCATCGTTCTTTCCTTACCTTCTCTATTTTCTTCTCCTTTTTATCTCTTGCTTTTTCCTTGTTTTTCTTCTTTATTGCTCTCTCTTGATCACTGGATTAACCAAGGTCTTCCCAGGCATACATCATCAGTTTCATTAGAAGTAATCCGAGTGTGAACACTTGTCATTTAGTCAATGTCTGAGATCCTTTGCTGTGTATTGCAATTGTCTGGAGAGAAAAAGATACTGATGTCTGGGCCCCAGTGGTGCTATTATTCCTGGGGACATGGTAGATCCAAAATCTGATTTTTTTTTAATTTTTAAAAATGATTCTAATGGGCATCCCAGTTTCACTGCTTGCAAATACTTGGGAAGCAATGATATGACAAGCAAACCTAAAAATAAGATTTCTGGCTCAAAGTGCTGCAATGCTGTGGTTTAGACAGACTTGCTTGTTTCCTATCCATCAAATAACAAATGTTTTTTGAGAACCACAGAAAGAAAGGAGTTGGCCATGCCCAAGAAAGCTTCTAGCTGTGTATCAAAGATAAGGCAAATTACCATGAAATAATTTTAGAGCTAATATTGATTGAGAGCGTTTTTGGAACCATGTGCTATGCTAGAAATTTTTTACCACATGTATCTCATTTCATTCTCTCGATAATACTTAGGAGGCATTATTCTTGGTATTCTTCTTTTTTTTTTTTTTTTACAAATGAACAGTTTATTAAGAATTAAACAAAGGTATGATGTGATACAGTACAAGCAAGACACTCAAGATAGGTATAATAGTACTACTCACACAAAAACTTGAATTTCACCTCAAAAAAAAAATCACAAGACAAAAGAGAAAACAATTTCACTGTTATAAGATAAGCTATTTCATGCAAAGTATTAACTCTACCCCCTCAAAGCCCAACCTCCCAACAAACAAAAAACTATCTGGGAATACTGCTATGCTCACATATTAA
>CAUYON010004177.1:0-22422 GCA_963573935.1 Arctocebus calabarensis
GCCAGCCACGTACACCTGAGCTGGCGGGTTCGAATCCAGCCCCCAGGCCCGCCAAACAACAATGACGGCTGCAACCAAAAAATGGCCGGGCGTTGTGGCTGGCGCCTGTAGTCCCAGCTACTTGGGAGGCGGAGGCAGGAGACTCACTTGAGCACAGGAATTGGAGGTTGCTGTGAGCTGCAATGCCACGGCACTCTATCCAGGGTGACAGCTTGAGGCTCTGTCTCAAAAAAAAAAAAAATTAAAAAGACCAGCCTAGTAAGAGACCCCCATTTCTACTAAAAATAGAAAAATTCACGGTTGATATTAAGAATAGCAACAGAAATACCAATTTTATGGTTTGGTTTAAGTATTTTAACATGGGAAGATTTCTGTTAGAATGCTTTTTGTAAAATTCTTAGTTTCTGAATTATTGTTACATACTTACTGATATAGTGAAAACTGGCACAAAATTATTTATTCGATTTTTAGTTAGTCCCTTCATTTTACAGATGAGAAAGTTGCAGACCTGAGAGGTAGTGACTTATTCAAGGTTTCAGGGCTACTTGTTAACCAAACTAGAATTTAAAATTTAGATTTTCTGATTCTTAGTCTGGTAGGTTCTATTACTTCATGCTGTCTCTTTATGACATAACTGCCTTATAAAAAGACTTTTAGAAAAACACCTGCAGCCTATTAATAGTCATGTATGACAAGCCTGTTGAGAAACTATAACTTAATAAGCTGATAGTTAAAAGTGATTAATAGGACTATATTTCCTCTCTCCCACTGTGCCACAACAAGCTAGGGTGGGCATTTTATCATCTCAAAATGAGAAAGAGCAGATGTACTGTCAGAACATAGATCATGGGTAGTAATTAACTTTTATTATCTTTGTAAAAATGTTCAATTTCAAGCATACTTGGTGCTTCAAAATATGTTGTCCTGCTAATGTTGCAAAACCATTAAAACTACAAACAGAATCTAATGACTATTATTACATACAGTACTTTGTGAGTGAATTGAGTCCTGTGACTGAGCAGAGGGAAAACAGTCCTAAGTGGGTATTAGTTGGATAAATAGGTTGTGGGGAAAATTTTTCAAGTCAACTCAGTGAATTCCACTTAATGCCTCTGATGAACTCAACCCTGGGTGATCCAGTCCCTACTCTCAAAGGAAATAAAATTAATTTGGGCAAATCAAGGCATATTTGAAAGAGGATTTAAAATTGTGTGGTATGGCACACATTTAAGTGTAAAAACCAAATACAGATATCGCAGGTGAAGAAGGGTTTGATGTAAACTCATTGTCCATGGAAGCTTCAGATATCTGACCTGAGTTTCTAAATTGTTCTTTAGATTGGGAAACAAATAAGTTGATGGGAAACAAATAAGTTGATCAGCCTGTTGAATGAGCAAATAACTGAAAAAGACAAAACTTAACAAACTTAAAGTAAAATAAGACTAACATGGGAAAGTCATTACATTTCAAATTTTTGATCAGTGAATTATTAGCTTGCTCACTTCTAGGTTTTGGACATACCTTGAGAATTCTCATATCCTGGTAGTTTCACTATTTGGAGACTATTCTGCGTCCATGTAGCAGTTATATTTGGAGAAGACTCTACTGTTTTCTCGGAGGAGTGGCAGTATCTGATTTCTTTTTGAAAGCAACGTATTGTAGAAGTGGGGAGGAGTGGTTAAAATGATGTTTTTTGTGGTATTCCTTTATATAGTATTTTTCTTCCTAATATCTAGGGATAGAGAAAAAAATTAATTGATACTCAAATTCCAAAATTCCATATACGTGGTCTACTTGACATCATTCACTTGCATGTGTATTTGGAATCTCAAAACATGTCCAGAGAGGAGCTCTTATTTCCCCATGGTCAGTTGTCACCTGCCACCCTGTCTCAGCAGATGTGCAGTACCTAATTGCTCTAGCCAAAAGCTGAGATTACTTTTTCCTTTTATCTAGTACATTCAACTCATCACCAACTCTTTTTGAATTTATCTGTCCAGGATATATAAATTAGTTGATTTTTGTTGCCCTTGTCCAGGCTGCCACCATCAGATCCTTGGACTACAATAGTGTTAACACAAAAGAGGTCAACAGAGATCACAGCTAGTAGTACAGACTGAGAATACAGACTGTTTGGATTTGGATTCCAACTTTTACATTATTAGCTGTTTTTAGGAGCTCAGCTGAGCTTGGTGAGAGTGCAAGCTGTCAGGTTTCAGAGTAGCCAACGAAAACAAGCCAAAAATGAGAGTTAAGTCTTTGATCGCCTACTTTGATGGTATCAACCAGAGGCTAAAACTGGAGAGGACACTCCCTCCTGTCTGATTTCCCCCAGGGGACTGTGCACTGGTTAAGTGTTCAATAGCTTAGAACAGAGTTACGGGGAGGAGTTATCTGAAATTTTTTTTTTTTTTTTCTCCAGTTTTTGGCCAGGTCTAGGTTTGAACTCACCACCTCTGGGATATGGGGCTGGCGCCCTACTCCTTTGAGCCACAGGTGCCACCCGAGTTATCTGATTGTTGAAGGAGACCCTTCAGTTTTAGGGACCTTGAGGTCGGGTTAGGGGATGAAGGAAGGGATGAACAGGAAGGGATAAGAGGGGGAAAGTACTAGGGTCAAAGTAGGAAAAAGTGTTTTCAAGATTTCCCCTTCCTATTTGCTATAAGGAGACTTTGGCAGAGTCTTGCCCAAAGACAACCTCTGCCCAATGCTTCAGATAAAGAGATGTAGAAGTGAAGGCACCTGGACCAGGAAAGCAAATCTGAGTCTTTGACTGCCACTATCTTCGAAGACTGCCCTGCATTTGCTGTGCATCACGTCCAACATAGGAAGCTATTTGGGCAGTTTTCCCCTGTGAGGACTCTAGGTAAAGGTTTATAGTTGTCTATAGCCAGGCCTGAAAAATCACACTTAGGCTTTTAACCAGGAGTCAGAGTTTTTAGCTTTGTGTAAATTTCTTAACCTCTTTGTCACAATTATAATGGAGATGGAAAATTAATTACATATTGTATTACTTGCCTATTGCTGCTAACAGATTACCACAAATTTTGTGACTTGAAAAAACACACATTTAACAGTTTTGGAGGTTAGAAGTATGAAATGGTTGTCAGTGGCCTAAAGTATCAACAGACTCTCTTCCTTTCTACAGGGAGGATCTAGTCTTTGTCTTTAGTAGCTTCTAGAGACTTCTATATCCCCGGCTTATGGCTCTCTTACATCTTTAAAGCTGACAATGGCCAGTTGAGTCTCACACGACATTACTCTGATGCTGACTCCTATGACTCTTCCACACATAAGTAACCTTATGATTAGATTGGGTCCACTTTAGATAATTCAGTAAAATCTCCTCGTCTCAAGGTCAATTGATTAGCAACCTTAATTCTGTCTCCAATCTTAATTCATCTTTGTCATGTAGTTTCACAATTCATAGATTCCAGGGGTTAGGGTGTGGACAAATTTATGTGTGTGTGTGTATGCATGCCTGTGTGTGTGAGGAGCGCACTATTACAACCGATTATAGTCTTGAAATTTATTGTTGATGACTTTTTATACCTATTTTATAGATGAAAAATTGAGGCACAGAAGATTAAGTCAATTGGCTGATTTTACACATTAGAGGCAGAGTTAAATTTTTTTTAAAAAAATTACTTTTATAGATTTGTGGGATACATATGCAGATTTGTTACATAGATATATTGGTAGTAAGAGATTGTGTATTTCCAAGAATTTATCCATTTCCTTGAGTTTTCCTAGTTTGTGGGCACAGAGATGTTCATAATAGTCTTGGATCCGCTATTGTATTTCTGTTGTATCAGTTGTAATGCCTCTATTTACATTTCTGATCCTACGTAGCTAGAAGTCTATCATATTTACCTTTTCAAAGAACCAACTTTTCATTTCATTTTATTTTTTTTTTTTTTTGTCTCAACTCTCTTTAGTTGTGCTCTGATCTTTGTTATTTCTCTTTTTCTAGCTTTGGGCTTGGTTTGCTCTTGTTTTTCTAATTCTAGCCACATTAGGTTTTGTGATCTTTCTCTCCTTTTAATGTAGGCATTTAATGCTATAAGCGTCCCTCTTAGCATTGTGTTTGCTATGTCCAAGTAGATTTGATACGTTGTATCTCTACTTTTATTTATTTATTAATTTTTATTAAATCACAATTGTGTACATTGGTGCAATCTTGGGGCACAATGTGCTGACTTTATATACAATCTGACATGTTTTCATTGAACTATTTAACATAGCCTTCATGGCCTTTTAATCACTATATGAAGACATTTATATTCTACATTTAGTAATTTCACTTGTACCCTTGTAAGATGCACCGTAAGTGTGATCCCATCAATCACCCTCCCTCCAGCCATCTTCCCCCTTCCCCTCTCCTCCGCTCTCTTGCCCCTTTCCCCATTTCTTGTGCTATAACTGGGTTTTAGCCTTCATATGAAAGCTATAGATTAGCTTCATAGTAGGGCTGAGTACATTGGATACTTTTTCTTCCATTCTTGAGATACTTTGCTAAGAAGAATATGTTCAGCTAAGAAGAATATGTTTGCTAAGAAGAATATGTTCCAGCTCCATCCATGTAAACATAAAAGAGGTAAAGTTTCCATCTTTCTTTAAGGCTGCATAGTATTTCATGGTACACATGTACCACAATTTATTACTCCATTCGTGGGTCGATGGGCACTTGGGCTTCTTCCACAACTTAGCCATCATGAATTGGGCTGCAATAAACATTCTGGTACAGATGTCTTTATTGTGATGTGATTTTTGGTCTTCTGGATATATACCTAGTAAAGGAATTATAGGATCGAATGGCAGATCTATTTTTAGATCTCTAAGTATTCTCCAAACATCCTTCCAAAAGAAATATATTAGTTTGCATTCCCACCAGCAATGTAGAAGTGTTCCCTTTTCTCCACATCCATGCCAGCATCTCTGGTTTGGGGATTTTGTTATGTGGGCTTATCTTACTGGAGTTAGATGATATCTCAAGGTAGTTTTGATTTGCATTTCTCTGATGACTAAGGATGATGAGCATTTATTCATGTGCTTGTAGGCCATGCGCCTGTCTTCTTTAGAGAAGTTTCTCTTCAGATCCTTTTCCCACCCTGAGATGGGATCATTTGTTCTTTTGTTGCTAATACATTTGAGTAAAAATATGGAACGCTTCACAAATTTGCATGTCATCCTTGCACAGGGGCCATGCTAATCTTCTCTGTATCATTCCAATTTTAGTATATGTGCTGCCGAAGCGAGCACACAAGGTTAGATTTCAAAGTCAAGTCCCGTTGACTCCCAAACCCCTGTTACAACAACAAATCCTCTTCCCAGGTAACTGTCGGGTTGCATTCAGGTATGGTTCCCAAATAAGAAAACCTTGACTTTACCTTGACAATTTAGCTCACTTGCATTCATTCATTCGACAAATGTCTCTTTGAGCAACTGTGTGAGCCAGGCCTTGTTCTATGTGCTGCAGTCATGGCATTGAACAAAATAGACAAATATTCTCCACCTTCATGGAGCTTGCCTTTTAGTGGAAAGAGGAAGAGACAGACATAAATGAAATAAATAGGAAAAAGATGGGAAGGTGGCAAGGGCTATGAAAACACTAATAAAGCAGGGAAGTAATGGTTTGCAGCAGTGGGGCAGGGTGGCAATTTTAAGTAGAGTGGTCCGAGTAGCCTTGCTGGGAAGTTAGGAGGCAAGGGAATGGGCACCTGGAGGAAGAAACTTCCAATCAGAGGAAGAATTCATACAAAGATCCTGAGAGGGGCGTGGCTGGCACAGTCAAGGAGGGGCAGAGAGACCAGGTGGCCGGAGCAGTAGGACCAAGACTGGGTAGCCGGAGGTGAAGTAAAGGAGGAACAAGGGCCAGACCCTGCCGTACTTGAGTCCCCACAGGCTCTGGGGCTCCACTCTGAGCAAGGAGAGCAGAGGGCCCTGAGCAGAGGAGGGACGTCATCTGACTTATGCTCTGAATTGGTCTCTCTGGCTGTTGGGCTTAGAGTGGACTTTAGAGGACAAGTGTGACAGTAGCAGGGCAGCGAGGACCCTGTTGAAATAGTGTAGAAGAGACACGATGGCGATTCCCAGCAGGGTGGAGATAGCCCAGGGGGATTCCAGGTGTGCTTGAAGGTAGAGCCAACAGAATAAAGGATGTGGCATGGCAGAGAGAATAGAGGCCAGGATGCCACCGAGTTTTCTGGCCTGAGCAACTGGAAGGATGGAGTTGCCTTCAAGTGAGACAGGAGAAGACAGAGTAAGGACCCCAGTCAGGTCTGGGGGAGCATCTTGAGTCTGGGCACCTTAAGTCTGAGATGCCTATTCAATGTCCAAGCACAGGTGCCAAGTAACTGGGTGGCTCAAAGAAAAAGCTCCAGGACGATCTCTCTGTGCACTCAGCCCTTCCTTTATCTGTAGCTGTGTGTTTATTGAGTACCTACTTCAGCTCAGCAGGTTACAAAGGCATCAAAATATTCCTGGTGAAAAAGATGAACTTGTATTTAGCTCCACATGAAGTGACATGCCTACTACCTAGACTTTTTTTTTTTTTTTTTTTGAGACAGATCCTAAAGCTGTCACCCTAGGTAGAGTGCCATGGCAAAACAGTTAACAGCAACCTCCAATTCCTGGGCTCAAGCGAGCCTCTTGCCTCCACCTCCCAAGTAGCTGGGACTACAGGCGCCCGCCACAACACCCGGCCATTTTTTGGTTGCAGCCATCATTGTTGTTTGGCAGGCCCGGGCTGGATTCGAACCCGCCAGCTCAGGTGTACATGGCTGGCGCCTTTCCCGTTGAGCCATGGGCACCGATCCACTACCTAGACTATTAATGACCATTGCGCCTTGTCAGCAGCAGCAGCACCCCTACACACACACACACATACCACATGCACACACAGGCTCACACACCACGGAATGAGCAAGCCTCCGCAGAGGAAATTCTGGGGGAAGAGAAAGGGCAAAGCTGAGGCGGGCACACCCAGATTGCTGCAGAGTGAGCTCCCCTTCCGAGCTCACTGCTTCTGTCTCCTGCCTGCTGGAAACACTCCCCACGCCCTGAGCATCTGCCTCACTGCTCATCCTCGCCGGCTACCCTCTGGAAGGGGATGCCCGGGCAGGCACTGCTGTCCAAGGAAGGGAGATGGCCTCATTTTAGGACTGCGGCTATGGAAGATCCGTATGGTCTTAGATGACATCCTTTTCTTTTCTTTTCTTTTTTTTTCCCCTAGCTTAATTATGGCTTCTGACAGGGAGGGCTCAGCTGGTGCAGAAACCCACACTCCAAACTCCCTGGCACAAAGGTTCCAGCCAGACAGACCTGGGGAGACTTTTCCCTTGGACTTAAGCTGGAAGACGGAGACTTTTTAATTAGAATTTGTTATTAATGGGAAATGCTGCAAATTAAAACTAGGCCTCCTCCCTCTCCCTCCTGCCTTCCCCACTATATTTATCTCTGATCTCAATTAGAAAGTTCAGGGACTCGCTGCTGAATAGACTCTGCAGAGATGAAAGCTTCTTGGAGATGCAGGGGGAGGGTGAAGATGGGGAAGGAGAGGGTGGGGTGAGCGAGCTCGGGCAGCTGAGGCAGGGTGCTGAGTCCTCGGCCACTTCCTGGCTCAGAGCCGCCAAATGTGCCCCAGGAAAGGACCCTGGGCCTTTTCTGTCTCTGACACTGGTGGCAAATGTCTCCACTCCCCTGAGAGGGAAAAACTGGTTACTAACACACAGATAAGACATTTGGGGTGCTGCACCCTGAAAGAGGCTGTTTTCAGTCAGAATTAGTGAGACCTTCAGTTTGGTTTGGTTGAAACATTTTCAAATGGAAGCCACTATTATTTTTTCTAATTGAGGAGATAATTTATGCTTGTTGTTCGTAATACCCCCACATTACAGATAAGGTTAAAGTCAAAATCGTTTGAAATCTCACCGACGTAAAGATCTATGCCGTTAACGGTTTCGGAGAACATCCTGCTTGCCATCCATCTCTGCCTCTCTCTTTCACAATTTCATATCTTTGGATAATGCTATATATATCAAATGTCCTGAGGCCTGATTTTCCCTCCATAAAATATATTGTGAGATATCTTTCTATATCAATCAACATAGATCTATGTCATAATTTTTAATGGCTACATGGCATTCCATTATACGGGTGTATCATAATTTATTTAACCAGCCCCATCTGGGTGGTCATTCAGGCTGTTTCTAGAGCTCGTTCTTGCAGTGCTGAGCCTTCCCATCCACAGCCCTGAGCTCGGGCTGGCCCACGTCCCCACCTGCATCCAGGCACAACCGGACTGGGGGACTTCCTGGGTCCAACAGCACCACCTATGGGCTGGGAGACCCCAAAGCAGCAGCATTTTCTCAGCGACCTCTTTGTCCGCTCACGAAACAGTGTCCGGCCTCCAACCCCTGACATTCTGCCTAGTGGCCTAGACCTGCGGCAAGCCACATGACCAGAGGATGCAGAACAAGGAGCAAACCTCCCCTCAGGAGTTAAACCCTCATGGAGACCTTCAGATGGACAATAACCCAAGCTCAGCACACTCAATATAATTTGCTATTATTATTCTTCTAATCATGAGATGGTATTTGGAAGCATGATCATGATAATCCAATTCCACCAGGGAGACTGGGAGAGAAAGAGAGCGAGCACGTCAGCGCTGGCCAGCCCGGGAGCAAATCCTGATGCAACCCATGCAGGCTGGCGGACAGAGGGCATGCAAATTGGCCGTGCGGGCCTCACTTCCCTCATTTGGAAATAGTAGTAATTATACCTCCCATGCCGGTTTGTTTGAAGATTAGAAATAATGTATCGAGGTGTTCAGAACATAACAAGTGTCATTGTAGCTTTAATAATTATTATTATTAGCATTAATTTTTTTATTTCAGGTTAATGTGAGGGTGCATACAATTAGGTTACATTGTTTGCATCTGTAAGGTGCATTATCAGCATTGTTAATAACAGCAGAATAGCAACAATGAATTATTAATACCAAATTTCTCTCTGTCATGCATTCTGCTGGGCTTACAGGGAATAGGGGCACTACACGGGCCCTGACCTCAAGGCAGGCTCAATCTTCTCCTGACAAGACGATCCTTTCAGAGGCACAAGGAGGATATGGAGGAGGTGGTGTGGGAGACAGAATGAAAGAAGCCTGCAGCACACAGGAAGAATTCAGGCGCCAGTGGAAAGGAGCCTAAAGCCTAAAGGTTGTGAGCTCCAGCTGCCTGTTGCAACGCTCCAAACCAAACCTGCGCCACCAGGTCTAATCTGCTTGCCTCGCTCCGAGGGATGAGTCAGACCACGCTAGGGAGGCAGACTTCCCCTCTGCCACAACCTCGGAGTAAGAACATTCTCGTGCTCAAAGGCGAGGTGGTACTAGAGCAGGCTTTCCCTTTCCGGACTGTCAGGATGATTAAACACAGACCTCTGAGGAAACACAGGTGCGGAGTTACAATGCAGGGTAAGTGACCGTGGTCTTGGGTGGTTTGGGTTGTCATCTGCCAAGGGCAAGGACTGGTCCAGATAACCAGATGACCTGGCTGCACCAGCTTTGTGCCCCACATTTTATATACTTATTGTACATGACCAGTGTTTCCAATGCAAGCTGAAGTCCAACTACTACCAAGGACCTCGGAGAACACTCATGAAAGCCAGTGTGATGCTGAAGGCAGAGCAACGGATGCAGAGAGAGGGGTCCTCTCCTCTCCACCCCACAGCCTTTTCCCATAGGGTAGTATAGGAATTTCCAACCGGCTCCAGCAGCCATCCCTTGTCCACTCCCAGCTTTTCCCCAATGCCAAATAAATCATCTATTACAGCTACTCCCCCAGCTCAAAACCACCCAGAGCTCCCACTGCCTGCACAATGAGACTTGAACTCATCAATCCAACATGCAAAACTGTGATCTGACCCCAACTCTTTCCCCTAGTTCTACCTCCTCTCCAGACATAGAGAAACATGTGATGTCTCCCAATATTTGTCTCCTTGTCTTTGCCCAAATGATGCCCTCTGCTACAGTCTCTCTCCTCCAGATCACCATGTGCCCAAATTTCATCCATGTTCAAGGTGGCAGCTTTGCTGGCTACCCATTCAGAAGCCTCTCTTTTCTGGCTTTCACTTGCACCTTTCATAAGGAAGTTAGCATTTTAAATCTTTTATAATTAAAAGATTTTTAAAAACGTAAAATCTTTTACATTCCTAGGATATGAGCCTTGTAGACTCATCCTGGAAAACAGAGACATTATCACTCACATTTGCCTGAATGACCCCATAACAAACAACAACTACTAATCTAGGGACGTTCAGCTCACCTCTGTCACTCATCTACTGTGTGTCCTCATCTAAGGCCCAGTCAAAGTCCTTAGTTTTCTCATCTATAAAATGGAGCTAATAATGCCTTTCCAGGATCCTGTGTGCAAGGAAAAGCTAATGAACGGGATCTTACACTCTGAAAATGACGACTAAAGGTAAAACCAACCAGGACACTCCAGGTAAGGTGCGTAGCAGGGAAGGGAACATACTAAAATGGGGATGTCTCTGCACTTGGAATCTAGGTGAAGTTCACTGTCTTCTCAAAGCTGGCATTCTGGAAGGTGAGATTGGGGACAAAGTGAAGCTAGAAGCTTCACTTTACCTCTTTCCTGGACACCCCCCATCTCCCTTGCCCAGCCCTCAGAAAGAAGCTAGGGTGGAAGCCCTGCCTCCACCCCCAGAAGTCCAGCCCTGGTCTCTTCCCCCCACCCACCTACAGCTTCACCTCCCTGCAAGCCCCAGCCCTCACCCGCCCCCTGCTGGAGGTCAGAGCTCCCCAGGCAAAGTGCTCCTCTCCTGGCCAAGGTGGTCCGCACTCTAAAATTAGCCCCCTGTCTGCTAATTCTCTTTGCTATCTCTCCCTCTCTGTAGGAATATCATTGCCAGCAATTAGCACCAAGATCCCTTCCCACTCTAGGTAAGGTCCCAAGCTGCAGAGAAATGCTCCCAGATCCCATTTAAATGATTTCAAATGCAATTCATTCTGACTCATTAAATAATTCCACGGACGGCTTTCTCTGCCTTTACCACCTTAGAAACCTCTTTATCCAGAAAAGAAATAAAGTAAGCAAGAGAGCGCAGGAGAGCCCCTGGCCTGGGAGAGGGAAGGCGAAGGCTTTGTCCCGGCCTCTCTAGCTCCCCACTTTGCATTTCACTCCCTCCCTCTGGCTCCCACCCGAGCCCCCCTTCTACTCTCTCCCTCCACCCATTTCTCTCGGAAATGACTTCACCTGACAGCTATGGATTAGAGCTTTTTTTTTTGCCAATTACTTATGCCCAGTGAGAAGATAGGTTTTTAATGTCTGTCCCTGTTCCGCCCAGCCTGGCTACCTCCCTTTGAAGAAAGGGAGCCCACAGCCCTCATTCCCTGAGCAGCCGGCGTCCATTGCCCATGCTGCCCAGGCTGGGAGGACTGCGCAAGGACAGCAGGAAGGGATAGGGAAAGGCAGGGGTTCCATTCTCAGGGGCAGCACCTGCTACAGAGGGGGTACCAGCCTGTGAGCCCCGAGTGCCCTCGTCGCCCAGCTCCAAGCGCACCATGCATGCATTCTCCATTAATCACCAGGATGGACCAGGTACTTGCTATGTGCCAGGCACCTGACAAGCATTCCCATGTATTAATATGCTCAATCTTTGAAACAATCCAGAAAGGCAGATGTTATATTGGCATTGGTATGCCATTTTTACAGAGAAGGAAATTAAGGCTCCAGAGAAGCTTAATATATCCCCCAAAAATCACCCCAGTAGGACATGCTACAGATGGGGCTTGAACCCAGGCGCTGTTATTCCACAACTTCTAGCTAGACATAACCACTCTGGATATGCCTTGTGTCGGTCATCTCCTACTCACACAGGGCCCTTGCATACCCGACAAGGCCTCTGCCAGCCTGGGGACACAGGTACGTCAACTATTTTTCTATGACATGGTACATTGTCTGGCGAGGGTATTTTGAGGTTTGTGCAAAGTGTTGTGGGAACTCAGCGGGCAAAGCCGCCCATCCTGCCTGGGGGAAAAGCAGACAGGTTGGGAAAGAAGAGGCATCTTGGAGTCAGCCAGGCTGTCAGGGCTCAGGAGGAAATCAGCAGATGGAGGAGGGAGGGGAAGGGTACTCCTCGGAGAGGGAACAGCATGAACAAGGGCTAAGAGGTGTGAAAAGGCCTGATGTGCTTAGGTAACATCCTCAAAGGCAAGACACAAATCCAAGTGTGGCGCAGGATTTGTAGTGTAAATAGTACTCTACACCAGTAGTTTTTAAATGGGGAAGATTTTGTCTCCCAGAAGACTTTGGCCAGTGTCTGCGGCATTCCTGGTCATCAGAGTGGATGGGGGCGCTGCAACCGGCATCTAGTGAGTAGAGGCCAGGGGTGCTACCGAACATCCTAGAAGGTGCAACACAGCGCCCCAGAAGGAATCTACCCAGCCCCCAAATCTCAACAGAGCTTCACTAGAGAAACCCTGATTCAGACATGTGATGGTGGCCAGGCTTTTGGGGGCAAACAAAACCAGTTCTAGTCAGACATGAGAAAAGCGTTCATGGGAAAGGAAAATGCGAGCAGCTCATAAAAATGGGCAGAGTGTGGACTTATGGAGAGGAGGGAAAAGACACTCTTGGAAAATGAGAGACATGGGAAGACCTCGTAGGTGCAAAGTGAGCAATGTGCTCAAGGAACCATCCACTTGGCTGTGTACGGGGGTAAGAGAAAAAGGCTGAACAAGTAGTGTCAGGAGTCTGTGAGCCTTGACCCACTTTAGAATGAGCCAGTAAGGCCATCGGGAGTCACAGAAAGGCCTGGATCATCGAGAGATGGGATGGGAAATGCGCTCTCATCAATCAGGCTTTAATTAATCCATCAGCCAGCGCAGGTAGAGGCTGGGGGAAGGGAGACCCGTTAAGAGGCTGTTTCGGCATTCCTGGAAGGAGTTCTGGCCGCCCTGACCTGGGATGGTTGCCGCCTCACTCCACCGGCTAAATTGGGAGTTTCCCCTGTGCCAAGCCCAGTGCTAAGTGTACGACACAAGACCGAGCCGCACTGAGCCTCATTTTACCCCACATCTCCCTGGGAGATACAGAAACCAACCTCCTGTCAATTAATTTAAAATGTAAATGTGATTTGATATTTTAACTTGTTAAAACAAGCATGCATTACTTTTGTAATTAAAAATACAAGGATTTTAAAAAAATGGAAGCCAAGATTTATGCCAAAAAGATTTCATTACAATCTTTTCTAAAATAACAATGTGTGTGCCATCAGAAATCATCAACTACATGTCAGGCGCTGCAGGAAGTGTTTTACATGAAAACAAGCAACTATTTTGTTCCTTTCATTCTTCTTCTTCTTTTAATAGAGTTTACTTTTTTTTCTTTTTTATTTTTTTTTTTTTGAGGCAGAGTCTCACTTTGTTGCCCTCGGTAGAGTGCTGTGGCATCACAGCTCACAGCAACCTCCAGCTCTTGGGCTTAGGCGATTCTCTTGCCTCAGCCTCCTGAGTCGCTGGGACTACAGGCACCCGCCCCAACGCCCAGCTCTTGTTCCAGGTTGGTCGGGGTAGGGTTCAAACCCTACACCCTTGGTATATGGGGCCGGCGCCCTACTCACTGAGCCACAGGCGCCTCCCAGATTTCACTTTTAAAGGTCTGGCAAATTGTAGCTGTCCCAGGATATGTGCAGATCGTGTGGGGGCGCGCGCCACAGCGAGTAGACTGGGGCAATGGGAATTGGGCTGGAGCTGCTTCAAGGGAGCTGGGGCAGCTGAGTCTGTGGCACGGCGGTGAAGTGGCACCTAGGAAAGGTAAGATGGGTCAAAGCTTTTGTGAAGTAACCAGGGCTTTATTAAACGAATACCGTAAAACTCAGTGATTGCTCTGAAATAAAGCACCTGCAAAGTCTCAGTGGCATACCATGACGAGCACGCCACTCTCACTCATGAGTTTGCAGGTGGTGAAGGTGGCTCTGCTCCACACAGCTCTCACCCACCCAGGACCAGTGAGCCCACCAGGCACTTGTTTTTCAGGGCAATGACAGAAGTTCAAGAGGGCAAGGCTTATTGCACAAGGTATCCTAACCTCTTGCTTGCATTACATCTACCAATTTCCAGTAGCCAAAGCAAGTCATGTGGCTTAACCAAAAGTTAAGGAGCAAGGAATTATGCCGGCCCTTTTGTGGAAGGAATTACAAAGCTACACGGCACAGGGCATGGATATATGCAGGGGTAGAGGGCTGAGGGCGACAACTGACTATGCAGTCTCAGCCCAGCAACTACTTGCAATTTTCTATTCTCATGTATAAAATTTGCTTAAAATAGACTCTGATGTAAACAAAGAGGACCTCTTTGTGATGAATGGAAGCTGTCTCCTCGAGATTCTGAATGCGAGTCACAGAAGAGAAAAAGGGTGTACAGCAAGAACTTCGACCTCATATATAAAATCAGCACATTGTACCCCATAAAGGCAGTAATGTACACGGTTATGATCTAGTAAAAAAAAAAATAAACAAAGCCCACTGAACAGCCTAAGACAGGATTTTGATTATTTTCCGTAGTAATCCAAAGAGGGTAATAGGTTTGGGGGGCACCTGTGGCTCAAGGAGGAGGGAGCCAGCCCCATATACCAGGGTAGCAGGTTTAAGCCCGGCTCCCTCCAAAACTGAAAAAAAAAAAAAAAAAGAGGGTAATAGGTTTCACATATGCAACTATGTATTTTTGCAGTTGAGTGATATTTGTACTTCAGCCTCCAAGCTGGAAGACTTGACTCTTTTCAACATTCCTGACGCTCATCCTACTGGGTTTCACCTTCATTTGACACCACTGACCTAACCCTAAACTTGATCTTAACCCTTTGACACTGTTGATCGCCTCTCTCTTCCTGAAACTGATTTCACTTTTCCAGATCATCGTCTCTGACCGTCTTCGTCCTGCCCCCCGCAACCTGTTCCTTTTCAGTTTCATTTAAATGTTTCTTTCAGGACAGCCACCTGTCCCTAAAATACTGGTTCCTCCAGGATTCTGCCTTAGACTCCAATAGATGTTCTTCAGGATACTTATGAATTCCAAGAACATTATTTAAACTGTTTTAACTTTTCTGTTTGTAGACTTCTAGATTGCAGGTCTAGCCACGTGTTTCGTAAGATCTGTGAAGGGGTTTGTTATTGTCAGTTTACTAACCTCTGCTCTGCACCTTTCCTGGTTGATTCTCACCTTCCTCCAGACTTTAAACATCACCTCTGCCTTAACGGTTCCTCATCTTTATCTCCACCAAAATCTCTCACCTTTCTCCACCCAAATACCCACTTAGCCCCACAGACACCTCAAAATGAATTCAAGGCAGAGCTCCAAGGTGGAGCTCACTATCCCCTCTCCTCACGCATTTCCAAACTCATGGATGTCACTGTGTTGTCTCATTTCCCCAGCTGTGTCTGCTTTCTATCTTGCCTCCCAATTATTTCTTAAATCCATACCTTCTCCTCCATCCCAGCTACCCTGCCTCCGTGTAGACCCTGACATTCTTATCCAAATACTACCTCATCTGGCTTCTATGGCTTCAGTGTCCCCAATTGGTACTCCACCATGACATTCCATGATTAATCCCAAAATCCAAATAAGAATGTATTAATCTCCTGTCTAAGACACGCTGGGAGCCCCTCATTGCGTGAATCCCAAAGTTCTTGTTAGGGCATAGAAGCTAATCCTGACCTATTCATCCATGCTTACAAATCCAAACCCTCTCTCTCAGCAAGCACCACGGCCAATTATTGGCAGTTCCCAAAGCACGTCATGCTCCCTCTCATTTCTAGTCTGGTCCATGAACTGGTCCCTTTCCCCTACTCTCAAACTCTCACCTCTCTGCCCATCTTTTACTCTTCCTGAAAGGTTGAACCTCGACATTACCTCCTTTGGGAAGCATTCCTGGACCTCAGACTGGGTGGGACCCTTAGCTGGGTTCTAATTGTACCAAAGCACTGTCACAGGCCCCACAAGACTATATGGTCCTTACATTATAACTATCACACGAGCAGAAATGGTGTTTTAGCCTCCCAAAGTCCTGACAGCATGATATTATGTTGAATAAATGAATAATTAAATAGTGGGCGAATAGAAAAATGAGTGTTATGTTTCTTACTCGTCTTGTGATATTAGATAAATCTCACAACTCCTATGGGGATCAGTGTCCTCTCCTTACCAAATAGAAATAACACTCTAAATATTAATCGATACAGAACAAAGAATGTCGGCCCGTTCACACAACCGAAAATCACATAATCAAAAAGTGTTTATCAAAACTATGTTATGACAGAAAATGCAGGATGATGTTAAGGTGAAAAAGAAGAGCAGAAGAGAAGGTGGACAGCTGATTGCAGCTTTGTAACAAGACCAAGCACACCCAGCACACACGTGACAGACTAGAGGACACGTACCAACGTTAGTGCTTGGGCAATGTGGCTATGGGTGACTCCGGCTTCATTTTATATGCCTATGTTTTCCACATTTTCTTTAGAGAATGTGCATAACTTTTGTGATAGAAAATTAAACTTTATTACCAAAAAGAAAAAGAATGCAAGAGGCTTCTAAGAAAAGAACCCTGCGTCCTCCTCACTTGGCACTGTGCTGAATGCCTCCCAGCACTCTCAGGGAGGTGGCTCCTGGTGTCCCTCCAGGCTCTTCTTATTCCTTTACAAAAGCAAGTGCACCCCACCCCATCCCTCCCACTGTGCTCACAGGCAGTGCTGGGCGGCCAGGCACAGGCCGCGAGCTAGGTACGTGCATCGGGGACACCTTTGCACATGAAGCCTAGAATGAACTCTGTCCCCAGTTCCTAGCCTTGTGATGATGGGAGAACAGGAAATGCAGGCTCAGTGTCTTCCTCTGGACCCATAAGCTCAGCACGGGAGAGACAAACATCTTTCTTAAAACCTTGCTGTGTGGGAATAGACTCTTGGAACCAGCTTTTGGGGCCTGCCATTTTTAAGATATTAACCTCTTGTCCATGCATTCTTGGCCTCGCTTAGAGCTGAAGAATTGCTAAATCAGAGATATGGTTTGGACCCTCAACATTCCTGACGCTCTTCCTACTGAGTTTCACCTTCAGTTGACACTGACCTAACCCTAAACTTGATCTTCACCCTTTGAAACTGTTGACCACCTCTCTCTTCCTGAAACTGATTTCACTTTGCCAAATCATCATCTCTTACCATCTCTGTCCTGCCTCCCCCCAACCCGTTCCTTTGGAAAGCCTTCCAAGAAACCCACATGCTCACCCACTGATGGTGGGAGCAGAAAATGACACAATCTTTCTGTTGAGTTATGTAGTATGACGTGTTTGACCGTGATGTTCATGTCTAAGAATCTATCTAGGAATGTGGTGTGATGATTGTCAATTCGGGGGGACTTTTTATTATTGGACATATTTGTGGGGTCTAGTGTAACACTTTGATACATGCATATGATGCGTAATAATCAACTCAGGGGAATTCGCATCCATCACCTCAAACACTTCTCATACCTTCATATTGGGAACATTTAAAAGTGCATTCTTCTAGCTATTTGAAAATATACAGTAAGTTGTTGTTAGCTATAATCATGCTATAGTGTTGTCATAATGGTTAACGGTATGCATCAACTTGACTAAGCTAAGGGATTCCCAGATAGTAAGTGGGTGAAACTATTTCTGGGTGTATCGTGAGAGCTTCTGGGAGAGATTAGCATTTGAGTCAGTAGACTGAGTAAAGAAGTTCCACCCTCATCCAGCACGGGTAAGCATCATCTAATCCGTTGAGGGTCTCAATAGAACGAAAAGGCAGAGGAGGGGAGAATTTGCTCTCCGTTAAGAGATGAGGGATCCATCTTCTCCCGGACTGGGACATCAGAGCTCCTGCTTCTCTGGCCTTACAACGCTGGGATATACACAAGAACCGCTCCCCCACAGCAGTTCTAAAACTGAACTACACCGCTAGCTTTCCTGGTTCCCCTGCTTGCAAATGCCGTGTCGTATGGTGGGACTTCTCAGCCTCCACAGTCACATGAGCCAATTCCTATAATAAATCTCCTCCTTTATATCTATCTCTCTATATATATCCTACTGGTTCTGTTTCTCTGGAGAACCCTGACTAATACACGTGGCAAAAGATAAAACCCAACATTCATCAAACACTATTTATAATAGTAAAAACAGAAACAATGTATCCAAAATACGGATTGAGTAAATCTATTATCTGAGTATTATTAAATGGGTTACCGTGCAACCACTAAAATAACAAGGTAGGGGAGTAGCTAATCACAGGGAAAATGTTCACGAAATATCATTCAGTTTAAAGCAAATTACAAAACAGTCTATACATATGATCTCGTTTTACAATATATATAAATGTATCCTAAATGTATCTATAAGCATAGAAAAGAGACTGATAGGATAAACAGAAAACTGTGAACAGTTATTTCTGAGTAGCAAAATCTCAAGTGACTTTTTTCTCCTTTTGGCTCATTTCTATTTTCTACATTTTTTTTGCAATTAGCTTGGACTGCTTTTGTAGCAAGAAGAGATATTTCAAGGGTTATATTTTTGACAAATCTCCTGATTCTCTTGAGCCACCTTATTTTCTAAGTTTTGTACCGCGGATTGGACATCCTTTCTGTAGTTGCACTAAGATTCCCCTTCTTACGGTTTAGGAGACATGCCTGATTCTGCCCAGTCTTACCCACTCTAAGACAGCATAGGATCTTCCCCCCAAACTCTAGTTATTTCTAAGGACTAGAATAGTACAAGCATGTCTGCGTCTCCCTCTCCCCCAACAGAAGCAAATTTAACAATAAGGCGAGTCAACATTAGACACTTGTTCTGCTCACGGTAACCTGTGCCTGGTCCAGGGCTCTATCCTTCAGGACAGAAAGATTCTTTCTAAAATTCACACATTAGGTGAGTGTCATCTTGCCAACCTGGACACCTGCAGGGCTGAGTCTCCCTAGTGAAAATGTTTATCTGATTTGCACAAAAGCTCTATGAGCTACCAGTGGCTTTGTCCCCACTGCCGGCTGTATTAAGATGCCGATATCGATTTCTTCATTGGGCAAGGTAGCTTCCATAAAGACATCAAATCTTTTCCTCTATTCTGCAGTCTCCTCCAATCCTATAATCTCCTGTGAACCAGTTTTCTCCTAAGTTTCTCTGTTGTCTCTTGAAACAACAGCCTTGCATTTCACCCCATGGCATGGCAGTGGGTATAGTTCAGTGGTTCTCAATAACAACTGCATATTACAAATCACCGGAGGAGGTTCTGAAAGTCCAGACACCTCAGACCAATTAAATCAGAACACCTGGGGTTGGACCCAGCCACCGTTGAGAAAGACTGGCTTACTAGAAACAACTTGAAGTTTAAGCCAATAAATAAAATTAAAAGTCTAGGTTTAAGGGCCAGCTCCTCTGCTCATCACCAGGCAATCTTAGAGAAGTTCCTTTACTTTTTTCTAACCCAGTTCTTTAAGTGTGAAACCACAGAATCAATGTTTTCCAGTAAAAATTATTCTGCAAACTTATCCACCCTATAAATAAATATTCTAAATATTCACTGATCGCAGACTGAGAGGAAGAGACGCAGCCACTAGGACCAAGGAAGATGGGGAAAGGGAAAGAGAACATGCCTGAGGTGCTGACATGTCAGCTCTCCAGCCAGAAAACAGTGGTTGAGAATGAGCATATTTTGGACCAGCTGAGGTTCCTTTCATCTCTAAAACTTGGTGTGTTGCACATGTGTGCAAAGCTGGCAGGAAGATAAACCAATATATTTCCAAGTGGCTTACAAGGAATTGTGAGTTGCCTAAATATGAGCCATTTATTGTTTCCAGATTGAGGTCACCAGGCTCAGACTTTGCTGTTATTTTCACTCCCTCCTCACATTACAGTAAGTCTTCACTTTCCATGAGCTAAGGAAACATTTGCGTTATTACCAGTCACGTACCACCTGTTGGCTCCACAGAGAGACTGGCAAGAGAAGTAAAGTCAACTGCCCTGAGAATTAAAAACCTTTCCAGGATTTTAGTCAAATCTCTTACCTTTTCCCACTTTTGTCTGCCTTTCTGCAAAGACAAGCTCCGCTCCATCTTCCTCCCAGCGGGTGATCTGACGCAGTAGAAGAATGCCGGGTGAAGCCCAGAAAAACTTGAGGTTGAGGTAGAGCTTCACCACGTCCTGATTGCTGCAAGGAATTCATCCTCCCCAGCCTCGATATTCTCATTTGTAAAATGGAGAAAATAATATCCCTTCTGCTTTCTGTTCAAGGTTTTGTGAGAATGAGTTGATTATGATGTTGAAATTTCTGTTGATATTATTTGAGCACTTGCACCAAATCAATTCTTTCTTTCATTCAACATAGTGTGGCTGAAATTAACTAATAAACTTGATTATTTTAGCTACAGTTTCTTTCTAGGTCTGTCCAGCCTACATCCTCCTGCCCTCAGACTTAGTGGTTTCCTGGGATTAATTCAATCCCCTGGCCACACTCATTGCCTGAGAGGTGGTCATGTGACCTAAGCTGGCCAATGAATCTTTTACTGGTTCTATTGGGGGGAGGGGTTCTCTTCCTGATGGAAGCCATCTTATCTCCACAAAGGAAGAGGTAATCCAGAGACTGGAAGTGACACAGAGAAAAGCAAAGAAATGTTAAAAACAAATTACTGACGATGTTGTTTGAGCACCTGCTCATTCATTCTTCCATTCAACAACTAGTTATTAAGTTCCTCTTATATTCCATAATCATTTCTGGATTTTTGGTATTTGAAAGACTCTACCAGCAGTGGAGCTTGCATTCCAGTGGGCATCCCAGGCAATAAATGAACACTAAATACATAAATAATATAATGCTAGGTAATAAGTTCTATGAAGAAAGATTACAACAGGGTAAGAGAAGTCTGGGGGGATGAGGGGTGTTACTTAGATGCAGTAGCTGAATCTAGCTCTACTTCTGAACATTCAAGCTTCCTGACCCAAGAAAGCCTTGTTGAATTGAGTTGCTATCAGTTGCCACCAAAGGTCCTAAGGAATACAGTTTTGCAAATGTAAGAATCAGTAATGATGCTGGTGATGATTATAATAGCACCACACACACCTCTTGAGAGGGAAGTGGGTCACACACCTCTGGGAATCCATGTCTAAGATATTTATGCCAATGAAGCAACTCAATGACAAAAAGTTATCAATAAATTCCCCAAAATATTCTCTGTGGAAAATATTCTTCATGGAAATGAATGCATGCAAGGGTCATTCCTCTGGTTCTTCTGCTATAATAATTCATTCGAAAGCCAGAAATTTACTTTTAAAAAAAATCTGTTTAGAATGTTAGAGATGCTGACCATCAAGCCAAACAAATCAAATGGCTGGTCATTTGGGGCCAGCTGGCTATAGCAATACTGCCAAGACAGACATCTATCATTTATGTGAACTTAGGTGTATAAAAAATGTGAACCTGAAAGAGCCAGTCATTCAAGATGGATCCCTAGTGCCTAACTGGAGCTAAATTTAAAATAGAGTTGCTGACTAGAACTTACACACATACTCTGAGCTCCCACTAAACCCAGGCATTTTTAATTTGGGGACCTTCAGTGCTTACCTGCTTTGGGCCAATCAGGGCTCAACTGTATCAACCAATCAGGACTGGGCTGTACCCACCAATCAGAGCTCAGCTGCATCTACCAATCAGAACTAAGCAAGTTAACCATTGAGCAAGGTTAAAGAGTCAATTTCAAAAAAAAATAAGATAGAGTTTTTTATGGGGCGGGGGTGTTGCCATATTTTAGTGTCGCACATTGATTTGTAAATTAGCTGTGCCTTTGCTGGTAAAGAGGAAACTAGATTAGCAATTTGTTCTTTTTTTATTATTATTAAATCATAGCTGTGTACATTGATGCATTTATGGGGTACAATGTGCTGGTTTTAGACACAATTTGAAATACTTTCATCAAACTGGTTAACATAGCCTTCACCACACTTTCTTAATTATTGTGTTAAGACATTTATACTCTATACTTAGTAGATTTGACATGTACCCTTGTAAAATGCACTATAGGTGTGGTCCCACCAATTACCCTCCCTCCACCCATCCTCCCCTCACCCCTCTCCTTCCCTCCTCTTTCCCCTTTATCTTGGGCTGTAGTTGGGTTATAGCTTTCATATAGAAGTGTGGGTGCTTATATATTGGCTTCATAGTAGAGTTGAGTACATTGGATACTTTTTCGTCCATTCTTGAGATACTTAGCTAAGAAGAATATGTTCCAGCTCTATCCACGTAAACATAAAAGAGGTAGCAAATTTAAAAGAATAGAAATTTTCACCTGTAAAATTCTGGTGAAGCCATCATCTATTTTGTTAAAACACTAAAATAGTATAGAAAAATTAC
>CAUYON010004179.1:0-14604 GCA_963573935.1 Arctocebus calabarensis
GTCCACATCCAGAACCTAGTTAAGCTGGGCAGGAGACCTGGCCAGTCCTGGGCCCTGACAAGTGGTGTCAGAAGTGACATGTGACAATACATAGACATGTATATACTGACATTGTATCTATTCCTATTCTCATAGAATATATATGTATACTAGTATATATATGTATGTATAATAGTAATGCCAATCCTTTCTTTAATGATACTTAAATTATAATTCAAATAACTATTTGAATTAACTTGTGTTATTTGATTAGAGAAATGGAAAACATTGTCTCATTTATATTCATGCACCCTAATTGTTGATCTTCCATACAGCTGGAAGATGTGCACTCTAATTTAGATGTCACTGTGATATGCAATAGTGTTTTTTTGAAAAAAAGCAAACCAAAGCAGTGTATCAATGTCAAAGGTAACAGAAAGGTTAATAGACATTGCCACACAGGAAAAGAAAGGAACAGAAGAGATGGCAACACTAAGACTAAGTGATAATGTTATCTCCATGATACACACATAAAATAGAAGTGATGAGAAACAGGATGGTACCCATTTCTGAAACCAGATCTAACTGCTCCAGGCTGTGGTCCATCAATGCCTGTGAGATGGCGCTATTGAAGAAGGGCAGTAAAATCTTCCAAATACAAGCATCTTAATCCATTTAGTGATTAGAGGAATGGCTCTAAACGCTTCCTTAACATTTAAAGACATTTACACACTATAATAGAAAAAATAATGTCCATAATAATTGTTTTACATCATAAAAAGTTAGAAAAATTTTAATATAGTAATGTCGGCCATGATCTCAACATTATAGTTATGTAATTTGAATAACCTTTTTAAAATGACCTGTCAGTGATACTCATTATCAAAATAACCATGAAAATGAACCACTGAGATTTTCCACTGGAACTAAGAAGAATTTTTAAGCTATATTCAAACAAAGATTATATTTACGCTAAATCCTGAAGTGTCCAGAAAAGCACATATTTGAGCAGAGAAATGAACACTAATTTTTTTTAAGTTTCTAAAAACAATGAAAACTTTCTTCCTCTAGTGAATTAAATTACTATCAAATACTCATGAAATATTCATATTTATTTTCTTACTGCTTGCAAACATCTTTCCTACATAAGTTAATATCATTTCTTTGTATGATTCATAAAAAGGCGAAGAAAAGCTCATTAATTTTGTTGAAAAATCAAAAAATATATTCATAGAATCTCTTTATCATATAGCAGCAACCAGGCTGAATACAGAATTATGTATAAATTTTGTCTTGAGATACGAGACGAAGTTTCTTACAGATAAGTAATTTTACTGAAAATTGTTATTTGTTAAATTGTATTTTGTTAAATTCCCTCTGAGTTTCTTGATTACATACTTTGATTTACGTAGTTAAAACTCATTAAGAAAATTACATATAACATGATACTTTAGCTCCAGCTTTCTTATGGCCACTATGAAAATAGTCCAAAATTATCTTGTTTTAAATTTTAATAAACAGAAACCTGTATACTATATACAACTCATAACAACTTTTCTTTCACTGAAAATATGGAATTAATGTAGATTATTTCCCCCTTTGTATGCAATATATAGTTATGAATTCACTTGCATTGGACATAGGCAGATGCATTTTATAGTCATTTTCATCTTTATCATATGAAATATAGCCATCTAGTAGTTATAGTCATTTTTATTTGGCACATGTAAATTGGAAATAGGAAATATTCCTTGCAGAGTATTTTTAAAAAGCATTGAAATCCATTAAGATTTAAAAATCTGCAGTAGCTAACACTAAACCCTGATCATTTTTAAGTGTTTCTATAACAGTAAAAGTGAATAATATGCAAGATTGAAATTCAGCTTCATACAGGCAATTGTAAATGGCTTGGATTCATAGAAGCACTGCAGGGTAATTATCCTGAAACGTAACTTGGACTGATATTATGATAATTTTCAGTTACTGAGAAATTTATATATCCTAGAGAACAACCACTTCTATATGAAAAAGGGCTGTTATTAACTACGGTGCATCTTAGAAGGGTACAGGCGAACCTTGCTATATGCAGAATATAAATGTCTTCATATACTAAAAAAATGCCATGAAGGCTATGTTAATCAGTTTGATGAAAATAGTTCAGATTGTATATGAAACCAGCACACTGTACCCCTAGATTGCACTAATGTACATAGCTATGATTTAATAATAAATAAATAAAAATAGAAAAACTAAACAAACAAACAACAATAACAAAAACCTATCTAAAAGTAAAAGTGTAGACCCATGTCATCATTATTGGTATCCAAGGAGGCTTTTTACAATCTGGCATGGAACAGAATTTAAAACATGAAAAAACTATTAGTGATTCAGTGGCTTATCAATGATCTTACTAATGAATCTTACTAATTGTTTAAGAACCATGCCTGATAATAAAACAGAAAACAAAAGAAAATGCATAATATATTTTTCCTTAACTTCCAAAACAGGTACAGGATGACCATAAAGTTCAGGTGCAGTTTAAAATAGTGTGCAATAAAAGAATAAAAGTTAAAAAGATAAAAAATACAGTGTTTGCAGGAAGTTGTTGAGGGGAGAGAAAAAAGAGAACAAAATATTGTCATGCAAAATACTGTCAAAATACTAGAGGTGTGTTTCCCCTCCAAAAATGCAAGTGACAGATACTTAAGAGAATTTCTTTCATTACTTTTTTCAAACTAACAAATGGATTCAATTAGTACAGCATACAAATCAGTGCACAAACATCAGTATCATTTTTATTCAATGACAATAAACTATGTACATTGAAAACCTTAATTTTTTTTGACTTATTGTAATTGAGTGTTTTATTCATGCTATTAGATTTGACTAGAAAGATGAAAATGAAATTACGTATTTCAAGTTAGCCTTTTCTAAAATTTCAGATAAATATGAGGGTATCTACGAAGAGGTTACAGTTTTCTTTTGTTAGGATAAAGCCTGAGTTGTAGGTGCGTCCTTCACCAGGGAGGTGTGGTCTATTCCTGTGCAGTGCACTTGTTGGTTGTGAACTTACACAACCCCTTGTGCCCTTCCCTCTATTTGAACACGAATGCGTGAATCTCTGCATATGTAGCACAAGCAATATGTTGAACCAGATGTGCTAAGAGAAATTGTACCATAAACTGAGCCTCGACTAAAGCAGAGCATTGTCATTGCACGTCTGCAGCAAGAGTTACATATGTTCCTTGGGTTAGATTGATTGTTTTATAAGACTTTAGAAGTTTCATTAGGACTTCTAATTTTTCACTGATTAAACCGTGGCTAAGAAGATGAACATATACATTCTACATTTGAATGCATGCATCCACTTTATACATCCCCACCTGTTTATTAGGATGCAGTAGTTTTCTTTGACAATCTAAACCACAGGTATTTTTAAAACATTTCCACATGTGTTATTTAAAGAAATAGGAACATAGTGCTCCAGTGGCGGAACCGGTTAGTGCATGGTATTAGTAAAGAAACAGGAACAATTTTTTGACCTTGAATGCTGTCTACATTTATTGTTGGTACTTTGCATATTTGTGCCTAAGATCTCCGTATTTGATACACTAATCTTCACTTCGTTCCAATTTAAGCTTCTCTTCAAAATGGGTTTGCTGACCCATTATGGCAATTATAGCATTATGCCAATATAATAGTATATATTTTACAAATCAAAATCTATACTTTAAAATAATCTTGGAAAAAATTATATGGAAAACAAGCAAAACTGAAAATGACATTCTCTAAAAGACAGATTGATTTTTCCTTCAGGTCTTTTTAAAATAAGAACTTTTCCTAAAATTAAAAGCTGAATAAAGTTTAGAATTATATACAGTAATGCTGCATGTACACAATCATAATTACAGTGTTTGTAAACTAAATGCTATACTGTAGTTACACCTACACAGGCATCCTGAAAGTTTAGTGAAACATGCGTTGAAAAAACTGAAAGACTCAAATGTGAGGGTGTTTACACACTCTTCAGTTATTACCTCTTTAATTAGTGAAAACAGTTAAGAACTTAAAATCTAAATGTCACCGATGAAAGTGCTATTTAGATAATGCTATTATTTTCGAATAAAATTTAGTTCCTCTATTTTCAGGAACAAAGAGATTCTATTATAACTCTTGACTCAGAACAAAATAAAACATGTAGTAATTTTGGTTAAGATTGAAAGGACATTTATGTATGATTCTAGATGGCTACAAAATTTTCAAAACCGAAAGAAGACTTTCCTATCTGAAAGAATTGTTTTATGGTTTGGTAAGACATTCTTAATATGTTAAATAGTAACTTTTCACTTTTGAAAACGGAAAGAAGCTGTTTTTCAAGATTATTAGTTTCTCTTCATTAAGTGCCCAATGAGGTGTATAGAACACAGAAAATGTTCAATGATATGGCAATGAACATGTCATATGGATCCTCCAACCAAAAGGTTTTGCTACACCTGTAACGGATGTTTGGTCATTCAAAAATAAGTATCAGAATGACTCATATTCTATATTTCAATAGTTAAAGTTGTTGATATCTGATTTTGTCACACTTTATGAGTTTGAAAATTAGTTTCATGTCACATTGTTGATAGGAGTGATTAGTGGATCTCCTAATCACTGAACTTCTCAAGTAAACTTTAAGAAAGAAGATAGGAGTAGGTCAGGCTTTGATTGCACCTTAAACCTAGAACCAGGTGCGGAAGGAGCAGGTGACATTCATAGGAAATTAATTGATGATTAGTTTAAGATCTGAATCTACTAACAGGAAAAATTTTATGGTACAATTTTCCAACTAAATAAACAGCATTGCAATCAAGCAAGAACTGATATTTATTTCTGGGTGGTGACATCAGCAATTTGAAGTGTATAAAGTCTTAGATATTTACTAACAAGGAAAAGTCATTAAACATATACAAAACTCACAAGCATAAGGATAAATAAAGACACTCTGAGTGAAAAAAAATCTGAGATGTTCACGACCACGTGCACCTGAATTTTCAAAGATAAACCTTAATATATATTCTGAAAAAGGTTTCAAAAGCAATGAGTTATAACTGTCTTTACATTTCTTGCAATTAGAAATTCATTATTAGCACAACCTAAAATTTATTAAAAATGAATAAATGAGGTATTTTGCTACTATCCATATATACATACCTATATAATATATTTATGCTTTCAAACATGCTTATTTTCAGCAATACGTTCACCTACATAACCAGAACGTCAAGCCTTCTAATTACAGCTACAAATAGTGCATGCCATTTTCCAAAATCTTTTTAAATGCACGTATTACCTCACAGAAGGAAAGGAAAACCACTAAACAATAAAAATGAAGTGAGTGGAGAGAACTGTAGCTAGAGAGGCAGCTATGTAATATTTTAATCCATTATGGTAGTCTTGCTAGAAAACCTTCACTGTAGGCAGATACTCAGAGTTTTTGCTTGGACCTCTGATTCAGAACATAGGGTTTAAATGGCCTTGGTAGGTGAAAAAAACCTCAGAATGAGAGAATGAAGTTAGGACTCCTAAGAAGCCAAGAAATACTCACGCACGCACGTGCACACACACACACACACACACACATAGACCTTGGCAACAAAACTTCTCTGGCTTGGCCATGAACCATATTCCATTTTGTTAGAGAGATCAAAAAATACTTCTCTGAAAATCATAACTATAAACTTGCTATCATTGTACTGAAAATTCCAAGTCAAGAAAAACTTAATTTCGAGTGCTTTGGTGCCCCCAGCTCGTATGCTGCAGAGCAGCAGCCAGGACCAAAGGAATACCTGCTGCAGAGTAATGCCCAGGAACCAGGCCTTGTGTTCGTTATTCCCAGTAAATAGGACAGGCAAGATATGAGGTTACAATCTAAGCTCAGAACATATGCCAGCCAATAAACCACTCTGCATGAGATTCCGTTGAAACAAACCAACCAACAAATACACAAAAATCAAATACTAAAAATTTAAATTGGAGCATTCACAGCTCCAAGAAACAGTAATATTCAAAATCCAAATGTAGACTAAGTAGACTTAAAATACTTAAACATTAAAAAATAATAAAAACAATACAGTCTTAAAAATTTCCGAGCTAACTGTATAAAAGCAGAGATAAAAGGGATCTTGGTGGGTGCCACAGCTTTTGAGGGCAAGACACAGAGGGACTTTGCCTAACAAATGCAACCAGTGTAACCTGGCTTCTTGTACCCTCAATGAATCCCCAACAATAAGCAAAAACAAACCAAACGTGGGCATTAAATTAAAAATTTAATGGAGACGTTAAGCAGCAAATGGAGAGAACAAAGAATTAGTGTTATAGAAGAAAGAGCTGAGTGAATTGCCACCAATTCTGGAAAAAAAAAAGATTGAAAAATGATATGTAAAATGTATGTAAAAAGATATCCTATACCAAGTTCTCAAATAACAAATTCAGCGTCTATCTTGCATTTTACAATAAAAGTATACAGAGAATGGGGGAGGAAACAGTATTTTTAAAGGCAACAATGTAGCATCTTTTCTTAAACTGATGAAAGTCATGCTTCTTTAGATTTAGTTATCACATTGAATCCAAAGGAGATTCAGTAATAGAAATCCACATTGAGACACCAGGTTAAACAGATATCATAAAAACACCTAATCAGAAAAAAAAAGTCAGAATATTTACAAAGAAATGACAATTCTAAATAGAAAAAATGAAATCCAGAAAAGAGTAAATTATTCTCTTTGGGTTGCCAACACAATGTACCTATCAAACTCCAACTGTATACTCAGTTAAATAATAATTTGAAAGAGTTAAAATGAAACAATGTTTTTTTAATCAATCAATAAATTTCTTATCTATTTGAATTGAATTGCATAAACACACAGAAATGCTTAATAAAAGAAATAAAAGCATAAAATCAAGTTCTGGAATGTGTGTTTCAGACACCAAGAACTATTCTGTTTCATAATATACAAACATATATCACTGTCAAGGGGATATTATTCCTTGATTTAAAAAGTAATAAAATAATGAGTAGAAATGCAATCCATTTTAAATCTACAAATGTTATTGAGTGCTTAGTTTCTGAGTACCACAAGAACAACAAAGATAAATGAGACAAAATTCCTGATGATGGGGCCACATTGTTGGAAGCAGACACATATGCACACTAACAATATTATTAATGTTTACAGTTGCAATAGCTTTTGTTGATTGAGTAATTTTTCCTTTATTTGGAAATATATTTTTCATATCTACATAGATAACATAATTTAATTCTTTCAATAATTCAATGAGTTGTATTACTAGCATTACTCCTGTTTTATAGCTATGCAAACATTTCTTTCCATAAATGAAATAAAATTATGGTCTTCCTTTATAAAATATTAACATAGAATTACAAATTTGCATCTAACTTTTAACTTTCTCCCAAAGGCTATACTTGTCTTTTGCTTCAGATAATGTAACTTTTACCCTTAAAGCAAGCTACATCAGAGAGCTGTAAACAGTTGTCCCTTGATATCTGAAGAAAGTTGGTTCCAGGACTCCTTCCAATACCAAAATCCATGGACGCCGAAGTCCTTATATAAAGTGGGGTAATAATTGTATATAATATATGCACACCCTTCCAAACATTTTAAATCATCTCTTGTTTATTTACAGTACCTATTATAATTTAAATTCTATGTAAATACTTGTCATCTGTATTGGTTTTTATTTATGATATTTTTATTGTTATATTGGTATTATTTTTCCAAATATTTTTGATCTGAGGTTGGTGTATCCATAAATGTGGAACCCACAGACATGGAGGGCTGACTGTACTTCGGCCACTTTCTTTAGATTCCTTACAATGATATTTTTTACTAAATTACTATGATTTTTTATACAATGTGCCTAACATTCAGGCACTTTTAAAAGAAACAATAATATAATTATTTTTTTTCGCTCAATTGTGATGCTTCTGAACACACCATTCTTAAATAATTAACAATGTAGGTCAAAGCTTCACAGCACATTTTATAAAACTTGATTCCTTTTCTCCCTCTCTTCCCCTCCTACTTTCTTCTTGTCTAATAAGAAACTTCTATAGAAAATGATATTTTGACTTCACAATTTGTATTTCACTGGGTCAGGCAAATTACCCTGTACAATTTCCCTCCACCTCTTCCTAGCTATCTAAAACCCAGTGCACTCTATTTGTGGAGTGTCAGACACTCTACAAGGCAGCAACTCTTATTTAATTTACTCACCCGTTACCTGAATAGTGGCTAAAAAGTGTATAATAGTCACATTTATAGGCTTTGAAATCTGACTTCTTGTTTTACTTTGAAATTGAGGTAAAAAATTTTTATTTATATGTCCTAGACAGAAGTTACTTGTAGGCTCAGTTTTCTCCTTTCCATGGATTATACGAAACTTTCCCCTCTGTAAAATTGATGTTACTGAATTCTTCAGTTTGTGGTCAAGTGCTGTTGATATAATCTATTTCTAGTATTTAACATAGTGACTGAAATAGAATTAACATTTAGGAAATGTCAGCCACCTTTAATGTATACTCATTGCCTGGTTATTGGAATTTTGCTTCAGCAGGGAAGAACCTGGTTATTTCTGAAGGTTATCAATACAGAATAGGGGTGGAGTGAATACATTTTAGGAGTAATTTCACTCTTAAAGAGTGTGGGTGAACTCCAGGAGCTCAGAACAGTCCTTAGCAAGGAAATTAAAATGGTTCTACAGCCACAAAAGACTAAACTGAACCAAAGATGAAACAAAGCTTGAAGTATATTCTTTCCACAGAGACTCTAGAAATTAACAAATCCTTGTGCACCTTTATTTTTGCCTTGTAAGATCTAAGTAGAACCCCAGTCACCCTGGGCCTCACTTGTGCTGTAAGGAATCTTAAACTGATAGGAGAGAACTGTCTTTTCAAGAAGAAAAAGATGATTTTTTCTCTCCAAAAATATTTATACTCAGTTAATTGCCATGTTTTAAATGAGAATGTGCTCACTTTTAATATATGCTGTTTGTTCTCTGGATCACCTAATAGAATACTTTTGAAATACACATGAAAATAATTTGAGGAGAAAGGGTCATATAATTAAATATAAATTAATGATTTATTTAATAGAATGCAATCCTTTGAAATGGAAAAAGTTGAGTAATAGCCCTAAATAAATGAAGATTGTAGATTTTGAGGTCTATATACACACACATGTTCATGGCTAAACGTAGACAGTTGGATTATAGAATCTATTATATTTGACATTTCAACCTTCCAAATTCATTAAACTAGATCAACGTTTTAGATGTCATTTACAAGAGATTATGTGCTAAGAAAGATATTATGGTAGCTAAGAATATTTCACATCAGATTCTTTTTTTCTATCTAGCTGGAGGAATATATGTAAGGTTGTCTTCCATGCACAAAGCTGAGTTGACTATAGTTATGCTTTTGGCAGAAATGCTCACATCTGAGTAAATTAGGAGGAATGATATAAAAGGACTGGGTATTTTAGCCCAGGGAAGACACTCAGGAAGTACTTATAATTGCAGAGTTTTCCGAGCCACTGTCAGGCCTCCAGTTTGGAAAAATCTTCCTTCTGTCTGAGCTAAGCCATGCTACTTTTATAGGATGCCTAGTTGCCTAATTTTATCAGTACGTCTGACAAGGGATAAAAACACATGGACAAGTAGATATAAGCAGAAGAAATTACCAATGTGCCTAACAAAGGTGGTAATAAGAGCGCTGCACGAGTAAGTGTGGTTCATAAGATTTTTGGAATTACAGAGGAAAGAGTAAGCCCGTGTGCTGCGTAGTTCAGAAGGCTACCACACCAGCTTTGAACTGGGACAGTGGAAAGACAAGGGCCTGAAACAGTGCAGCAGCTGCATTTTGTGCCAAGATGCAGTGGAAGAATGACAAGGAAGTCTCCTCATTTCTTGCTTTCTTGAGCAAGGTAATTCCATATACAATAGAGAATTGTATTCCACACAAAATATAAACAAAACAAAACCACCGCCACAAAAACTGTCCTGGAATCTTCTATTGGAATCTATATCATCATAGTTTACTCCATTTGCCCAATTCTGTTTCTTCCTTAATCTTTTCAAAAGTGTTGATCCTTAAAAAATACTTTAAACATCAGTCTCCAATGAAAAGTTCCTTCTGATGGAATGAACAATACTTAATAACAGTAAGTTAGGGTACATGTTTAAATAACTAAATGCATGGAATTGACACAAAGAAATGACAAATTCCTGATCAATGATAAATAAATGATAAATACCCTGATTACCCTGATTTGATACCAGGTAGGCCTATATTAACACATGTAACCATAAAATTATTAAAAATAAATAAATAAAAAGGAAAGCTGTTTCTTTATACATATGTTTATAGAAAGGGTTTGTATGATGGATTCACTTATAAACACCCAATCAATGGTACTATAAAATGATCCTGTCCATTACTCATCTTAACCACATTTCAATATTACCTCCACTCTAACAGGTCTTTGATACTTGAAAAACTAAAATCATTAGGAAAATTCCCAAATATTTCATCTTCTTTGGCACTATTGTAAAAGGAATAGAGTCTTTTACTATATTTTTGGCTTGACTATTGTTGGCATACATAAAAGCTACTGATTTGAAAGTATTGATTTTGTATCCTGATACACTGCTATATTCCTTGGCCACTTCTAAGAGTTTTGTAGTTGCATCTCTGGGGTTTTCCAGGTATAAGATCATATAATCTGTGAAGAGTGAGAGTTTGATGTTCTCTGACCCCATTTAGACACCCTTGATTGCCTTCTCTTGCCTGATTGCGATGGCTAACACTTCTACTACAATGAAGAATAGCAATGGGACAATGGGCATTTTTATCTAGTTCCTGATTTGAGTGGAAATGTTCTCAATCCAAAAGACATGAAAGATCTTTTTAAAGAGAACTATGAAATTCTGAGAAAGGAAATAGTTGAAGATGTTAACAAATGGAAAAATATACCGTGTTCATGGTTGGGAAGAATTAACATTGTTAAAATGTCCATGATTCTCAGAGTAATATGCAAATTTGATGCAATTCCTATTAAAGACCCACTGTCATTTTTTGAAGATCTGGAAAAAATAGTACTTCATTTTATATGGAATCAGAAAAAAAAAAAAACTTCAAATAAAGATATTGCTCAGAAGTAAAAACAATGCAAGAGGAATCATGCTACCAGACTTCAGGCTATACTATAAATCTATAGTGATTCAAAACAGCATGGTACTGGTACAAAAACAGAGAGGTAGATGTATGGAACAGAACAGAAAACCAAGAGATAAACCCAGCAACTTATCATCATTTGATCTTTGAGAAGCCTACCAAAAACATAATTAGGGGAAAGATTCCCTATTTAACAAATGGTACTGGGTGAACTGAATGGCGACTTGTAGAAGACTGAAACTGGACCCACACCTTTCACCATTAACAAAAATTGATTCTCACTGGATAAAAGATTTAAACTTAAGACATGAAACTATAAAGATACTTGGAGAAAATGCAGGGAAAACGCTTGAAGACATTGGCCCAGGAGAATATTTTATGAGGAGGACCTTCTAGGCAACTGAAACAACATCAAAAATATATTACTGGGAGCTGGTCAAACTAAAAAGCTTCGGCACAGCAAAGAACATAGTAAGTAAAGCAAGCAGACAGTCTTCAGAATGGGAGAAGATTATTTGCAGGTTACGTTTCTGATAAATATTTGATAACTAGAATTCACACAGAATTCATACTAATTAATTAGAAAAGAACAAGTGATCCCATTTCATTGTGAGAAAGAGACTTGAACAGAAGTTTCTTTCAAGAAGACAGGTGCATGGCCTACAAACACATGAAAAAATGCTCCTCATCTTTAATCATCACAGAAATGCAAATCAAAATGACTTTGAGATATCATCTAAGTCCAGTAAGAGTAGCCCACCTTACAAAATCCCAAAACTTCAGAAGTTGGTGTGGATGCAGAGAGAAGGCAACACTTCTGCACTGCTGGTGGGAATGTGTCTGTTCTAGAAAAGTTTTAAGATCACTTTGGGAACTAAAAGTAGACCAGCCATTCAATCCTGCAATTCCTCTACTAGGTATATATCCAGATGACCAAAAATAATTTCACATCAAAGACATTTGTACCAGAATGTTTATTGCAGCCCAATTCATAATTGCCAATTCACAGAATCGGCTCAAGTACCCATTGACTCGTGACTTGATTAACAAATTGTGGTATATGTATACCATTGAGTATTATGCAGCCATTAAAAAAAAGATGGAGACTTTGATTCTTTTATGTTTACAAGGATGGAGCTGGATCATATTCTTCTTAGTAAAGTATCTCAAGAATGGGAAAAAAATTATCCAATATACTCAATCCTATTATGAAAACAATATATAATCACTCACACTTTCAATGAATAACAAAATACAATTATAGCCCAGAAAGAAGATAGAAGAGGAGAGTAAGGGGAGGGCAGGAGGGAGGCCTGGGGGAGGGAGGGTAATTGGTGGGACTTCATCTACTGTGCATATTGCAAGGGCACATGTCAAATATATTAAGAGTAGAGTATAAATGTCTTAACACAACAATTAAATAAGAGAGGTGAAGGCTGTGTTGACCAGTTTGATGTAAGCGTTACAAATTGTATACAAAATCAGTGCATTGTACCCCATAAATGAAGTAATGTGAACAGTTATGATCTAATAAAAAAAGAAAAACCAAAATGAAAAAGATATACTAGAGCTTATAAACTAAAAGATCAGAGAATTATAATAAAAGAAATTAAATATAAAATGTATTACAAATTAAAATATATACAGTAGAATATAATGTAAGAAATATGTCACTTGCTACTCATTAATTTTGGGGGAACAAGGGAATTTTGGTGTAGAGCACGCCCAAGGAGTGATTGCAAAAGCATGTTATAGGTGGTTCAGGGTGAAAGAGTAATTCTGGAAGGTGTTCAATGGTCCTAAACCCATCTGATGAGGAAAATGTCAGTAAGGTTGGAAGGTTACATGTAAATCAAAGCAACTCAACTAAAATGTGTGATTAAGGTAGAAAGTTTAAATCAGGGGTCCTCAAACTACGGCCCACGGCCCACATGCAACCCGCAGAGGACATTTATCTGGCCCGCTGCGTGTTTTTGCCTCCTCTGACTGTCCTGTTTAGCAGCAGACTCATCCTGGGCCTGCAAAATCTATTAGCAGAAAAACCATTGGTTGCATTCCCAAACAAAACATGTGTGGATTCACTGGAAAAGTTGCAAAAGGAGTTCCAATTTAGATTTAAAGAGCTTCATCTCCATGAACAGGACATACAGCTTTTCCATAACCCATTTTCTATGACATTGAAAATGTAGAGGTCAGTCCCTGAAGTCGCTGGCCACCAGGGCACCACCTGGGGCTGGCGTCTCCTACAGGCGGGAGCCAGGAGCTGCAGGGTGTGGCAGGGGTGGCCAAGTGCTCTTGCGGGCTCCGGCTTTCCGGCTTCTCCATGGGGCTGGCCTGTGGCGCCCGGATGCTCTAAGAATGTTTCCACTGTTGTTTGGAGGACACACGCGGTGGGATTCAGAATTCCTGGAGAATTGCCTTTGTGAGAAGCTGGAAGCATTTCTTTAAATTCCGTCTCTTAGTTTTTCAAAGAAACATCAAGAAACCATGAACAACATTAGTAATGAAGAGTTTGACTGCCACTTGCTTGATGAAGGTTTTACTGCCAAGGACATTCTGGATCAAAAAAATCAATGAAGTTTCCTCTTCTGATGATAAGGATACCTTCTATGCAACAGACCTCAGAGATGTTCTGAAGAAACACTGAAGATGGCTAAAAGCTCTTCCTCGTGTCACTCCCTTTTACGCAGTCAAATGTAATGACAAGAGAGCCATTGTGAAGACCCTCACTGCCATTGGGACAGGATTTGACTGTGCTAGCAAGACTGAAATACAATTGGGGCAAAGTCTCGGGGTCCTTCCAGAGAGGATTATCTGTGCAAATCCTTGTAAACAAGTGTCTCAAATTAAGTATGCTGCCAATAATGAGGTCCAGATGATGACTTTTGACAGTGAAGTCAAGTAGATGAAAGTTGCCAGAGCACATCCAAAGGCCAAGTTGGTTTTGCGGATTGCCACTGATGATTCCAAAGCAGTCTGTCAACTTAGTATTAAATTTGGTGCCACCCTCAAAACCAGCAGACTTCTTTTGGAATGGGCAAAAGAGCTAAATATTAGTGTCAGTTTCCACGTAGTGGCTGTACTGATCCCGAGACCTTCATGCAGGCAATCTCTGATGCCTGCTGTGTCTTTGACATGGGAGCTGAGGTTGGTTTCAGCATGTACCTCCTTGGTGTTGGTGGTGGCTTTCCTGAATCTGAGGATGTAAAGCTTAGATTTGAAGAGATCACTGGTGTAATCAACCCAGCCAAGTACTTTCCATCAGACTCTGGAGTGAGAATCACAGCTGAGCCAGGCAGATATTATGTTGCATCAGCCTTCACACTTGCAGTTAATATCATTGCCAAAAAAAATTGTATTAAAGGAACAGATAGGCTCTGATGATGAAG
>CAUYON010004180.1:0-20743 GCA_963573935.1 Arctocebus calabarensis
ACAACCAAAAAATGTCTGGGCATTGTGGCAGGTGCCTGTAGTCCCAGCTACTTGGGAGGCGGAGGCAAGAGACTTGCTTGAACCCAGGAATTGGAGGTTGCTGTGAGCTGTGATGCCACAGCACTCTATCCAGGGTGACAGCTTGAGGCTCTGTCTCAAAAAAAAAAACACAAAAAACTTCATAATATTTTGTTCTTTTATTACAAAATGAGCCTTTGGCTGGACACTGTGGTTCACTCCTGTAACCCTAGCAATCTGGGAGGCTGAGGTGGGAGGATCCTTTAAGCTCAGGAGTTCCAGAGTAGCCTGAGCAAGATTGAGACCCTGTCTCTACTAAAAATAGAAAAATCAGTCGGGCATTGTGGTGGGTACCAGTAGTCCCAGCTACTCCAGAAGTTGGGGCAGGAGGATTGTTTGACCCCGGGAGTTTAATGGTTTGATATTGCTCTAATCTAGGCTGAGGCCATAGCACTCCAGCCTGGGCAGCAGAGTAAGACTCTATCTCCAAAAAAAAAAAAAAAAAAGAAGAAGAAGAAGACTGCTGAGTTGAGCCTTCATTAATAGCTCTTGCTCCACAGTGATTTGAGCCATGTCAGCTATGTGGCCACCAGTCCTCTACTAGACTAGAAGCCAACGCATCTCCTTTCATTCATTCTTTATGTTAAATTTGCAGTTCACTGGAAAAAATCTAATGGAGACTAATTGGATTACTTTACCAGAAAGGGACAACTGATCTGAGAAAGGGCATCCTTTGGAGACTCTGGAAAGTCAAGGTTAGTTGGAGGGCATTGGAAAATGAGAGATGAAGAGAAAGTGAGAAAATAAGACAAAGCAAGAAAGCTTTTGTGAATCACTTTCAAATAGTCTTGGGATACCAGCAGGAAAAAGAAGCTGAGGCAATGGTCTCCTGAGTGCTGTGAGAAGGGACAAGACAGAATGCCGCTGCCACGTTGTATTTGTTCACCTCATGTGCAAATACAGTTCCTTGTATCAAATCCCTGCTGTTTGAAATGTCAGCTGTGTTTGATGTTATTCTGACTGGTACATAGGCTTATTATGGAGACCATTGTTAAACAAATAAGACACAAAACTAAATATAATTATATCTTTTTGAGATGAAACAGAAAATTTAAAAGAAAACTAATAAAGGGATCTACTATAGGTAAAAGAGGACCAGAACACATTCTGATGCAAAATCTCATTTATCCGTACTCTTTTCTCTGGGGCTTTTCCTTATTTATTCAGTAGGCTTCAGTTTCCATGCTTTAGTCAAGTGCTCCCAAATATTCAGTCCTTGCTCTTACATTTCCCTCCTGGTTTCCTCTCTCCTACTTCCTGCACAACTTCACCAGCTTTGGTCTCAAATCAATTTGGCCAAAAATCTTACCCCAATTCTCTATTTCTTAGGCCTTGTTGTGCTATTGTAACAGAATATTACAGACTGGGTAATTTATAATGGACAGAAATTTATTGACTCCCAGTTTCGAAGGCTGGGAAGTCTAATATTAAGGTGCCAGCATCTGACAAGATCCTCCTGTGCCATAAAAATGGTAGAGAGTGAGAGGGCCCCCCCACACCTCTTTCACTAAGGCATTAAATACACCTGGGAGGGGGAAGTACTTATGGCCTAAATCTCCCCTATCAGGCCACACCTCTTACTACTACTACAAGGGCAGTTACATTTCAACATTAGTTTTGAAGAGGACAAACCTTCAAACCATAGCATCCTACAATTTTTTTTTCCTTTGCTTGTCTCCCTCTCATATTTATACAATATCAGTCTCTGCATCATCTTGGAAAGCCAAAACCTCTAGTTCATTTTTATTATTAGACTAATTTGGGTGAATGCTATTGCTAGATGCCACAGTCATCTCATGGCTGACAACTCTCCCAAACTCATTTCATCCTCAATATCCTGCCAAGTAAATCTTTGAGCACAGTTCTGGCTGTGATAGTCCTTGTCCAAAAATCTGCAGCAGCTATCACATACCAGCTAAAATTCTGACATCTAAGGCCACCTATGACATACCTGTAACCATTTTTTGCATTTAAGCCGATCACATCTCTGTGACCTAACCATATTGGACTACTTACAGTTTGTCACATCTCCTCTGAAACATTCTGCTTCAAGATTTTTGCTTAGTTTGTTCTCTCCAAGAAACATACTTACTTTTTATATTTTTCTACACATTTTCTATCATTATCTTAAATTTCATATCTTCTGTGAAAGAATTCCTTATGCTTCCTGGATGATAGAATTTCTCTGTTAAGTTTTCTTCTTTTTTTCTTTATATATTTCAGATGAAATTTTTCATATAATATGTATATGATTTTAACATTCCTCTGTTCCTCCTTGAGTTTTGGCAATCTCTTTCCCATCTGCATATTCCTTAGTGCCTACAGTAGGTGCTCAGCACTGCACGGAAATCTCTCTAGGAATTTTAATAATGCAGGTAGCACAATTACAAAAGGCAGCATCCAGGAAATAATACAAAGTAGAAATTTAACTTAAGTTTGAAAAGCCTTGCATTCAAAGAATTAATTAGACATCACACTGGTAGGGGAAATTTGTGATATGTTTTCTTCCCAGAGTAAGCTTAATGATTAACTTATGCTTCACAACTGCATCATTGCACGTGCTGGAACTAAGCCAAGGAATCAGCTAAGCAGATCTTTTGTTTAACCTTGCTACATGCTGAGAGAGAGAATATTTGACAACCTGAGAAATTCCCCAGGTTGGGTCTATTTCAGCTCTGGTGACGGCTGGATAAATCTATTATAGTAAACACAGAATAGAATATACAGCTGAATTCTATTACCAGAGATCTTTTACTCTGTCTTTTGGTCATTGAATTTCTTCTTCTACAATAAAACTTGTTATTTCACTTCTCATCTAGTAATGTCTTAAAAAAATGACTAAGTTTCAAACCCATTGGAAACTTTAAAATAATTTATTTTAGATCAAATTATTTTTTCATAAGAGAAAGATAATAATCTGTGTGTTCTGTGACTAGTGAAATAAAGAAGACTGGAAAATACTGAATAATAAAGTTTGTGACAGTTTGTGAGATTTACCAGATACCAAGGTTTATCTCATCAGCAAGCCCTTTTAAATGTCAGAGCATTTAATCAGATTGAGTGAAGAGGGTAAAATTTTAGTTTCCTGATTCTTCTACCAGTTGGGAAGGGGAGGTGATAGCAATTAATCATCTAGGTTACCAAGTTATTTGATTTCATCAGGCTGAATTTCCTCTGACAAGGAAGGTGGTGTGTGATGTATAATAATCTCTTAAGCACCATAATAGCTTGGCATGGATACAATATTCTCTGAAAACAAAAGTCACACCTCAATCTTAGGTTTCAACAGTAGCATATAAAAATTCTCTTGGCAAGAACTATAGAAAAGAGGATTTATATTCAGTGTAGTCAAAGGCCTTTCATTCCATTTCTCTCCCTTACTGATTATTTCTCTTAGTTTGGCTTTTATACAATTCTTAAAAGAATTTTAAAATGAAACTGGAGTGACAACTATCTTTCATTAATTTACTACATAAAGATGCTATCTGTTCTAAATACATACATTCATTGATTGTGTGAAATTCAGTGAAACATTTCAGCTTGGAAACTGGTGTTTTATTAGCACAAAGTAAATTTAGTCACTCCTTTATAAAGAAGATAAAAAAATCTCTCTGCTTTCTAAATGGGACTGGGATTATTTTTAACAGGCAGGTTCTCAGACTCACATATAGAGAAGAGATATAGACTTCAAAAGAGGAAAAAAGACAAAAAATGGAAATAACTCCGAATGGGATGAGAATGGACTATGACAAGATCATAGTCACCTTCTGCTAAGTGAGAGGAGAAATAGAGTTTTATCTCTATTTTAAATATTTTCAGGCATACATTGACATCATCTCACTTTCATCAGCACACAGGCAATTTATTTTGCATTCCCACTCATTTATGTCATCCATATAAATTAACATTCAACTAGAATACAACTTTTTTAAGGGTAAATATCATATCTTATTTTTTATCACAGCATGAGGCTTGAAAAATAATGGTTAATCTACTACTTGTGGACAACAAAAGACATTATGAAAATACCTTTGGCAGTTACTCCATTCCTGCTGAGGAGTTTGCTGACCCTGTTCTGTCTTTTTAAATCCATATGTCCATTGTTGTCACAAAACATTTTCCACCTAGTTTTCTATTCCATAAAAAAGGAAATTAACCAATTAAAACAGGTCAATTACTTCCTTATTCTTTTACTACAGAATGTCTCCAAAATGAATTCATCTTCAAATATATAAAATGCTAAAAAATAAATTTGAGAATGTTAGAATTATGAGGGTGAAAGATAAAGATTGTGTGCCAAATCTTCTACGTCCAGCCAATAAATAAATAAATACTTGTATTATAAAGGCAGTATAAATATAGTACTAGTTATTAAAAAAACTAACAAGGTTATTTGATAGGATTTTTCATTTTAAGTTGGAAATGTGAGAATATGCAATTATGTATAAGGAGAAAATAATCAAATAAAAAATAAAAGAAAAAATACGTTTGTGAGTATAATCAGGATAAAAATAAAGAGGCATAAATAATTTCAGAAATTAAGATGAATTAAATAGAAATATAGAGAACATTAACATTTTAATACTACGTATAAACTATAGTAAAAATTGAAAAACAACAATTAAATGAAAAATGTCTCAGAAAATTTTAACTACCAAATTGGAATAGAAAGAAATTGAACTAATAATTTAAGAAACTATCTCCAAAAACCACATTGATCATATAGTTTTTGACTTCTTGTTTTATCAGTGGGTTATGTATTTTCATTTCATATAAATTATTTTAAAGTGTACAGGTTACAAAACCATTTTTTTTCCTAGGAGAATGACCATCTAGATATACTGAATGACCTTTTTGCTAAAAACAATTAAAAGTGTTGAACTTCACACACGCATGTGCGCGCGCACACACACACACACACATTCTTAGGTTATTCATACTTAATTGAGCTACAAGGAAGTATAAAATCTTTAGGGGCCAAAACAAACAGAAAGTAGGAATTCTGGGATCTAAAGCAAGGTATCTATAGTCCCCTGGGGGCTGATGCTTGTATTCTGTTGCTTTATAGAGTATCTATGGGGAATAAGGGTTAAAGTTTGGGGCCCACATAACTTAAGAAGTGATGTAAAAGATTTATGCATAAAGCTGGAATCCCGAGGAGCTGCACCATCTATGTCAGGCAGAAAGAAATAAATACATTATGCAGAAAGGGGACACTAACTATATTCACCTGCTTCTATTTTGGTGTTGAAGGAAGAGAAAAATGTCTATCCTGAGAACTTCTTAATCATAAGCCAATCCCTGCAGATTGTCAATCTACATTACAGACAGGGAGACTCACTGAAAGGAAATGATGTTTATTAGGAAACAGGCAGAGCAATGGGAACATATGTGTATAGTAAAACAAATGTGTATTCAGGAAAGTTGTAAAAGAGACAAAGGGGTTATTTATTTATTTATTTTTGAGACAGGGTCTCAAGGTGTTTCCCTGGGTGAGTGCTATGGAGTCATAGCTCTCAGCAACCTCTAAGTAGGGCTCAGGTGATCCTCTTGCCTCAGTTTTTCTATTTTCAGTAGAGATAGGAGGAGGGTCTCACTTTTTTGCTCAGGCTGGTCTCGAACTCGGATTGATGAAGCAATCCACCTGCCTTGGTGTGAGCCACCATACCTGACAAAGACAAAGCTTTTTTTTTTTAATTGTTGGGGATTCATTGAGGGTACACAGAACCAAGTTACACTGATTGCTTTTGTTAGATAAGGTCCCTTTTATATTTGTGTCCCACCCCCAAAAGGTGTACCACAACCCTTGAGACAAAGGTTTTTAAAGGAAAAAAGAGGATTATATAATTGTTTTAAGACTTGGCTACAAGGATCAACAACAAGGGTGACACCAGTCTCAAGTTGGACAGACAGCTGCTGGGCAAGTGTCCTCACAGAAGCATTCTTTTGTGTAAGGTTGTGATGGCCTTTGTGCAACATGGTGGTTATTGCAGAGTCTTTTATGACAGTGTTTGTTGTCAATGATTTGTGCATGAGAACTGCCACCCCTCTTCATGGCCTTCGTCCTGTTTTTCAACACTCATGGGCCAATTTTGATTCTGACTAGTTTCACAAGACTAAATGAAACTCACATGTGTTGGAAAACAATCTTGTAACAAAGAGGAAGATTTCAGTTTCAATATTTGACTAATGACAGCTTTCAAATCCCACTGCTACATCCTCTTACCCCACATTTCAGAAGCTATTTAATAAAACAACAAAACATGTGTGAGCTTTCCCTTGGTGTCAGTGAGGAGTTCAAATCACATAAACCTCAGCGATCATATAGGAATATGCTCCCTGGCCCACCCCATTACTTACAGTTTTGCTTTGCTCTTATCACCAAGACCAGCTTGCAGCTGCCCTGCTCTCTCTCGAGAAAACCCTGTGATGTGAGTATAAAAATATTTGCATATGCTGTACATGATGCCATTAATCTTGAGAAAATTTGAACTATCGTAATGGGGAGTGTTCTTACCATCTTCCAGGGAGTGGGGTGGTGACTTTTAAATATTTACATTTAAAACTACAGGCATACATTGAAAACACTGCAAATTTAGTTCAAGACTATTGCAATAATGTGACTAACACAATAAAGTCAGTCACACAAGTATTTGGTTCCCTAGTAGATATAAAAGTTATGTTCACATTCAGAATGATAAAAGAATGCACATACCTTAATTTAAAAATATTTTATTCCTCAGCTTTAGTGGATTGTAAGTTTTTGGTAGTGGAGCAAATACATAACCCACTCACTGATTTGGATGGTGGTTGCTGAAAGTTGCAGTAGCTGTAACAATTTCTCAAATAAAACAAAAAATAAAGTTTGCTACATCAACTGAATCTTTTTTAACAAAAAATTTCTCTAGAGTATATGATGTTTTCTGATAGCATTTTACTCACACAATTTCTCTTAAAATTAGTCAGTCTCCTGAAATCTCATTGTGGCTTTATTAACTAAGGCTATGGAATATTCTAAATCCTTTGATGCCATTTTAACAGTGTTAACAGAGTCTTCACCAGAAGGAAATTCCATCTCAGAAATCACTTTGCTCATTCACAATAAAGAGCTCCTCATTCATTCAGGCTTTATCATGAGATTATAATGATTCAGTGACTTGATTAGGCTCCACTTCTAGTTCTCCTCTTCTTCCTACCACAACTGTAGTTTCATCCTCCACTGAAATCTTGAAGTCCCAAAGTCACCCATAAGGATTTCTTCCAAACTCCTATTAATGTTAGTGTTTTGACCTCATACTGTAAAGCACAAACGGTCTCAATGGATTTAAAATGATGAATCCTCCCATTAGGTTTTCAATTTTTTTGTTGCTCAGATCCATCCAAGTAATCACTCTCTATGGCAGTCATAGCCTTATACAAGGTATTTTTTAAATAACAAGAACCACAGTAAAAATAACTCTTTGATCCAGGGGCTTCGGGATGGATGTCATGTTACCAGGCATGAAAACAACACTATTCTTTTTTTATATACCCACCAGAGCTCTGGGGAGACCAGGTGTATTGCCAGTGAACAGTAATGTTTTAAAAAAATATATATTTTTGCAGGGAGGAAACAGGTCTCAACAACTGTTTTAAAATATTCAGTAAACCATGTAGGTGGATATCGTCCGGGGTTTGTTCTTTTACTTATAAGTCACAGACAGAATTTAATCAGCATAATTCTTCAAGGCCCTAGAATTTTCAAAATGGTAAATGAGCATTAGTTTCAACTTAAAATAGGCAGAAGCATGGGACAGAAGCAAGATCTTCTGGACAACTTGCTGTAGCTTCTACATCAGCACTCGTCTTGCACGTTTATGTTATGGAAACAGCTTCCTTCCTGAAATCTCAAGAAGAAATCTTTGCTAGCTTCAAACTTTTCTTCTGCAGCTTACTCCCCTTTCTTACACTTACAGAATTGAAGAGATTTAGGGCTTTGCCCTGGATTAGGCTTTGGTTTAAGGGAATGTTGAGGCTGCTTTGATCTTCTATCTAAACCACTGAAGCTTTCTCCATATCTGCATGGTCTGTTTGCTTTCTTATCATGCATATGTTCACTAAATTCCCATTAATTTTCTTTAAGAACCTTCCTTTTGCAGTCACAACTTAGCTAATTGGTGTGAGAGGCCGTGCTTTTGACCTACTGCAATTTTCAATATATCTTCTTTAGTAGGGTTTATAATTTCTAGCTTTTAACTTAAGGTGAGAGACCTGTGACTCTTCCTTTCTCTTAGATTCTCAGCTGGCCAAATTTTAGTATTTCTGTGTCTCAGGAGGACCTAGAAGATGAGAAGAAACAGGAGAACAGCCAGTTTATATATTGGCAAGGTTCATGTTGCCCAAATCTGTTACAATAATAACATCAATGATCAGCAATCACAGATCACCATAGTGAACAGTGATATTTTAAAAGAAATATATTTTTGCATGTATTTTAGATATTTATTTTAAAAAATATATGAAAATGAAAAAGTTTAAAATGTTATGATACTTACCAAATTATGATAGAGAAATAAAATTAGCAAATGCTGTTGAAACATGGCACTAATAGATTTGTTCAAAGAAGATTGCCACAAATCTTCAATTTGTAAAAAATGCAGTATCTGTGAAATGCAACACAGCAAAGTGCAATAAAATGAGGTACATCTGTACAATGAAATCATAGACTTAAAAAAAAAGCACTATAGTGAATTCTGTTACTGATGCATCAGATTTGCTTTATAAGGCTAATATATTCAAATTCTGTAAATTTAACTGTTAATAGTTCACAGTTGTTCTCTTTCCCAGAGACTAAGCCCTAGTGAAATGGGAGCCATTTGCTTGTGAAATTATGTCCCCTCATAACACACCCCATCATAAATGATATTGGAATACAAAAGGCTAAGTGGTACTGATTACGATGCATTTCACTCTCCAGAGCTCCCTGGATATACCTTTATACAAGGATAAAGATATAGTCTAGGTGAACTCCTTTCTTCTTCTTATCCTGTCTCACTCAGTTTTTTCCCTAGAATACTCTCTTAAATCATAAGCACATGAATTTCTATCTCAGGTATACTTCTGTAAAGTAGGGCCTATTGTGTGTAGGTAAGGATGAAAATGGAAATGAAAAGAGCAAGAAAAGAAAAGGTATCCAAATCAGGAAAGAGGAAGTGAAGCTGTCACTCTTTGCAAATTATATGATCTTACAAAACCCCTAAAAACTCCACCAAGAGATTCCTAGAATTGTCAAATACATTCAGCAAAGTTTCAATTACAAAATCAATGTACACAAATCAGGAGCATTACTATATAGCAATAACAGTTAAGCGGAGAGTTAAATTAAAGACTCATTACCATTCACAATAGCTACCAAGAAAATAAAATACCTGGGAATATACTTAATCAAGGAGGAGAAAGATCTAAACAATAAGAATAGTAAAACACTGAGGAAAGAAATCACAGATGAAACAAACAAATGGGAAACATACATGCTCATGGATTGGTAGAATCAACATTGTTAAAATGTTGGTACTACCCAAAGTGATTTACAGATTCAGTGTACTCGCCATCAAAATATCAACATCATATTTCACAGACCTAGGAAAAACGAATCTATACTTTGTTTGGAAAATAAAAGAGCCTGACTAGCCAAGTCACTCTTAAGCAAACAGAGTAAATCTGGAGGCACTGAATTACCAGACTTCACACAATACCACAAGGCTATTGCCACCAAAATAACATGGTATTAGCACAAAAATAGAGACCCAGACCAATGGAACAAAGCAGAGAACCAAACTATAAAACCATCCACATATATCCAACTGATCTTTGACAATTCAAACAACATTATATACTGGGGAAAAGAATTGCTATTCAATAAATGGTGCTGGGAAAATTGGATAGTCATATGCAGAAGAATGAAACAGTACCCATATCTCTCACCATTCACAAAAATTAATTCAAGATGGATAAAAGGCTTACATGTAAGGCATGAAATCATAAGAATTGTAGAAGCAACTTTTGGAAAAACTCTTGTAGATATCAGCCTACCCAAAGAATTTATGAAGACCCCACTGGCAATCACAGTAACAACAAAAATAAAGTGGGGTTTGATTAAATTAAAACACAATGGAAATAACAACAGAGAAAATAGACAACTATATAGAATGAGAGAAAATATTCAGAAGTTATAGACCTCATAAAAAGCTAATTACCAGAATCTACAAAGAACTCAAGCAAATCAACTAGAAAAAAACTAAACAGCTCTACTAAAAAAGTAGGCAAAAGACATGAACTGAACCTTTTCAAAAGAAAATAGACAAAGAGCCAATAAAAATGAAAAAAAAAAGCTCAGCATCACTAATCATCATAGAAATGCAAACTAAAATTAAAATGAGATATCACGTTATTCATTGATTGGCTTATGTTAAAAAGTCAAAAAAAAAGTGCTTGTTGGATGCAGAGAGAAAGGAACACTTACACACTCTTGACTGGAAGTGAATTTTTAAATATAAGTTTGAAATTATGTAATTATTTTGAAAAATTATAAAACAAAAATTAACTATTGCTTGGATCTCTAGAAAATTTAAACATGAGAAAACTTAGCAATTGAATAAATATGTACCCAGTTATTGGGCATAACTTCATAGGAGGAACTCCCTGTTACATTAAAAACTGAAATTGGCTTGTACATCTTTAGTGAAATATAGTCTAAGGACTAAAGAAACTAAGAAAAGAAAGCTTAAACTGTTTCTAGGATTCACTCTTTTGAAGGACTTTTGGTATTGTTGTTCATGACTATCTTATGTGCATTTTAATTTTTTTTTTTTTATTGTTGGGAATTCATTGGGGTACAAAGAACCAGGTTACATTGATTGCATTTGTTAGGTAAACTCCCTGTTTTAACTGTTTTATTTCAGAATGTTAGAGGATACACACTTTTTTTTTTTTGAGACAGAGCCTCAAGCTGTCACCCTGGATAGAGTGCAGTGGCATTACAGCTCACAGCAACCTCCAATTCCTGGGCTCAAGTGAGTCTCTTGCCTCTGCCTCCCAAGTAGCTGGGATCACAGGCGCCCGCCACAACACCCGGCCATTTTTTGGTTGCAGTCGTCATTGTTGTTTGGCGGGCCTGGGTTGGATTCGAACCTGCCAGATCAGGTGTACGTGGCTGGCGCCTTAGCCCGTTGAGCCATAGGCGCCGAGCCAGGGTACACACATTTTGTTTGCATACTTGTTTTTGTACAGATGGAGTCAAAGTTATAATGTGCCCTTCACCCAGACAATGTGCACTATATCCTATAGGTGGGACTTTTCCCATCTCTACCTTCTCTCTCCTCCCACCTTGATTTCTGTTGAGATTTACTTTTATATGTGTACTTAAGTATTGATTGATTAGTTCCATTTGCTATTGAGAACAAATGTTTGTTTCTCCATTTTTGTGATATTTCACGTAGAACAATGGTTTCCAGTTCTATCCATGTGAGTTTTAAGATAATGAAAATCCAAAATTATATTGGCAACACCAAATACCAATATTTTTACTACAGAAAAAAGATAAGACAAAAAAAAAGACAAGATAGGGTCTTAAAATTGATGAAGATGAGTTAAAACCATGTGGCCCTTAAAACAAAATTTTGAAGTAGCTTCTCATAACCACTGAAAAAGTCCAGAATCAATCTCCCTGGATGCCATGCTATGCTCTCTAATACCTTAACATAGTATTTTTACTTTTATTTTTATTTTTTTTTACCATTTCTCTAAAAAGAAACCGAAGGTTCTGGAGAAATGGCTGATTCCACATTCGTGATAGGAAATGCACAAGGTGAACCCAGATCATCTTATCGATAAAGCTTAAAAACTACTAATGACAGCAAGGACCTTATAAATAGACACCTGAGCTGACTTGGATCCTTTCCCTGAAGACAAAAGGGAAGAATCCTTTAGGACAGCAACTAAATTACCAGATAAGAGACAAAGAGGGAAGGGAAAGGAGCAGGCAAAGAGAAGGGAGAGGCAGAGGGGGAGTGGCAGTACCCGTAGGAGGGGTTCCCTGTTCAATATGAAGCCAGTAGATGATCTGATGCATGCCCACATAGGAGAAAAATGCATTTCCATTCAACTGGGAGATGTGGTAAGAGGAGAGGGGCAGGGATTAGGGTGCTGTCACTGAATGGGCATGGGGGGGGTGTTTGGTACATCTCTTATCAGTGGGACATAACTGCAAGAGGGACTTTACCTAACAAAATCAAATGTTTGACCTGATTGTTTGTAGCCTCAAATTAGCCTGAAATAAATTTACTTTTCAAAAAAACAAAAAACCAAACCCTGAAGCTCAGATCACAGGCCATACCAAATGAGTCCAAATTTCTAGGGATGAAAACCAGACCTTTGTATTTTATTAATATTCCCAGGTGATTTCAGTGTGCAGCAAAATAAGGAGGTGAGGTAACACTTACGGATATATTGAAGGAGATTTAAAAGATATACAGGCAATGTTAAGACGCATGGACCTTAATCAGATCCTATTTCAAACAAGCAAACATAAGAAATACAAAAAATAAACTATAGATGAATTGTGGACTCTGAGTGGATATTGAATGATAAAAAATAAACTATTATGAATGTTTTAGATAGTATAACAGTATCTAGTTATTCTGTAAGGAGTCATTTTTTTTTAAAGAGGTGAGTTCATTTTACTGATCACTTTATCATTGTACATATTGAAATTTGAAAATAAAAAGCCCAACTAATGTAAATGATGCAAACTCTCCAATTCAAAAAGCAATGTTTACTAGAATCAATTAAAAACAATTCTACCTGTGTAAGAATTATAACTGTCATAAAATACAAAATACAAGGGTTGGGCACAGTGGCTCATGCCTATAATTCTAGCACTTGAGAGGCCAAAGTAGGAGGATCACTTGAGGTCAGGAGTTCAAAACCAACCCGAGCAAACCAGGCTTGGTCTCTAATAAAAACAGAAACATTAGCCGCCTATGGTGCCTTTAGTTCAAGCTACTTGGGAGGCTGAGTGTGGAGGATTGCTTGAATCTAGGAATTTGAGGTTGCTGTGATCCAGGTTGAGGGCATGGCACTCTAGTCTAGATGACAGAGTGAGACTCTGTCTCAAAAAATAAATAAATAAATAAAATTAAATAACAACACAAAACAAAATCTGTAAAAAAAATTCTGAACCAATGTATGCCGGGAAAATATGTACCAACAGAAAGCTAAAATTGCTATGTCAGACAGAATAGGCTAAAGGTAGCAGGTAAAATCAGGTAAAAAGTTTAATTTGTCAATAAAATAATAATGTCTCTCAATTTATGCTCCCAGGAGCAGAAAAACACATAAAGCAAATATTGACAGAGTTATAGCAGAAATTAATAAATTCATTAGCATGGCAGGAGATTTTTAACACATCTATCGTAGTAATTGAGAGATCTGACAGGGAAAAACATCTGTAAGCATCCGTAAGATTTGATTAAGACAACTATCAAGTTTAATTTAATGGTCATTTATGTAACAGTGCACTCAGCAAGAGAACAGTATGGATCATTTATCCAGCTGTCATATACAAAGCTACAAAGATAGCTCCAATAAATTTCAAAGGAGTTTTTCTCATGCAAGCCACATTCTCTATGTTGCGACTATTAGAAATCATGGAAGAAAAGAAAACTAGAAAAATTCTAAAAGTTTATAGGCTTTAAAACATCATTTTAACCAATAGGACTAAAAAGGCAAACTCAGAATGGAAATTTTATTTAGGAAGGTGTGATAGTCCTGCATATGAAATCTAAGGCAATATAGCTAAAGCAGTTGCTGTAGAATTTATTAACTAATGTTAATAATTTTAGAGAAAAGTACAAACTAAATGTTCATAGTACCTTGTTGCTCAAGCCAAATATGAGTCATCCTTATTTCCTTTGCTTCTGTCAGCTTTACATGCAGGCCAGTGAAACTTGTAGACAACCTCCAAAACACATCCCATATCTGGCTGATATTCTCTATCTTCTCCGCAACCACTGCAGTCAAAGTCAGTTGTTTCTTCTACCTGGGTTGTTGCAGCAGCCTTCCTTCTGCCTTCTGGTTTTCCTAAAATCCATTCTCCCTGCAACAGTCACAAAGATCTTCAAAGACACTGGTCAAGTCACTTTAGTCCCATGTTCAAAACTACTGTGAATGCCCTGACATGCCCTTTGAAATGATTCCCATCTGTGGTACCTTTCTATGCTCCAGGTTCTCTCCAGAGAGTCTCACAATGCTGTGATCAAGATACTGGCTAGGCTGCATTCTTTATGGGGCTCACAGTCATCTTCCACATACACTGGGGCTGGTGGTTCGAACCCGGTTTGGGCCTGCTAAACAACGACAACTACAACAACAAAAAAATAGCCTGTGTTGTGGCTTTCTCACAACAGGGCAGCTTCAAAGACATCCAGACACTCTCTCTCCCTAGTTGTCTAAGGGAGCATCACAGAATAAAATACAAGCAAGGGAGCAAATACCCCATCATCGTCACTAGCTCTGTCTATAGTCAAATCTTCACAGTGATCTAGGCCTGTGAACCAGAAGGCAGAAATCTTAGGGACCGACTTGGAATTTGGCTTTTTGCCCTAGTCATTTTATTTTTTTATTTTTTACTTATTTGTTGATTTTTTGAGACAGATGTCTCACTATGTCGCACTCGGTAGAGTGTTGTGGCATCACAGTTCACAGCAACCTCAAACTCTGGGACTTAAGCAATTCTATTGCCTCAGCCTCCCAAGTAACTGGGACTATGGGTACCTGCCACACCAGGCTATTTTGTTGTTGTTGTTGTTGTTATTGTTGCTTAGCAGGCCCAGGCTGGGTTCGAACCACCAGCCCCAGTGTATGTGGCTCGTGTCGAGCTGCAGAAGCCAAGCCTGCCCTAGCCATTTTAAAAGCCTGTTGAATTCATAACCTAAAATAGCACCTACTCCACTACCTTTTAAAAACTTAACTGCTTAAGCTATTTGTTTTCTTTATTCCTCTTAGAAATCTAATCACTGGAGTAGATGCCATTCACGGCTTTTCCACTGCTCTTTTCATGCTTAGAGCAGAGCCTGAAATATGGAAGAGATTCAGCAGTGCTGCTTATACATACAATGGGCGCTAATATATATATGCCAGACATTCAGTGAAAAAATCTATCTTTATGTCCCCTTAAGAACTGAATACCAGAATGAAATGCAGCTGAGCTGTAAGGTGAAATGTAATGATGTAAAGTACAGATCTACAAAGTGCCGAAACACATGTGTGTATGTGCACAGATGTATTAAACCCTGTGGATCAAGGAAGTGTATCGGAGAACGATGCCAAATTCAGAAGCCATAAAGTGTAAGAGTGAAAAATTTGACTATATACTGGAAAAAAGCCTTAAAAGGTTTTTTCAAAAAAAAAACTACAAACTTTTCTGATATTTTACAAATATATCTTAAAAGTTAGCAATAGTGATATCTAATGAAAATTTTCAACTTTTAAAGAAACAGACGGACATTCCAAATGTTACAATTGAACTAAAAAACATTAACAGAAAAATCTCAGAAGAAGAAATGCATCATGGCTAATATCATAGTTTTCTATCAAGAAATAGATCATGGCTAATATCATAGTTTTCTAATCAGAGTAGTAACTTTAAGATAATGAATGAAGTGCCATTTTTTCCCTACTTTTTGATTGGTAGGAGTAAAAATAATGCTATTCCACTTTGTTAAGAAGTAACTTCTCATGTATGGTTAGTAAGGAGGTAAAATTGATGCAGCATTTCTGAAGAAAAATTAGGTAATCAACATCAAAATTTCTTTTGACTTAAAAATTTAACAACTTGGCTCAGTGCCTGTGGCTCAAGGGGCTAAGGCAGCATCCACATACACCTCAGCTGGCAGGTTCGAATCCAGCCTCGGCCTGCAAATAACAATGATGGCTGCAACCGAAAAATAGCTGGGATTTGTGGCAGGCGCTCCATCCATGTAAACATGAAAGAGGTAAAGTCTCCGTCTTTCTTTAAGGTTGAGTAGTATTCCATAATATACATGTACCACAATTTATTAATCCATTCATGGGTCTTGAGTAGACAAAGTTTGCCTTTATTTTAGTCCTCAAAGAATAACTTAAAAAAGACATTTGAGTAGACAAGGTTTTACTGAAACACTAATGGTAACTAGATATGATGATAACATAGCACAGAAAAAAGCTCACTATTCAAGCTTCTGTACCTTGAGCTAACTTCACCCAGTCATCCAGCAGGAGTTTCTTACTGGAAGTTCCTCAGGTTGGCCTTAAGCTGAAACTCAATCTTCAACTTAATCAGACATGTTTTCATTGTTTCCCTCTTGTTAGCTCCAGAATTTTGTCTTCCAAATTCAAATACTACCTCATACTAAGCTAAAATATTATGTGTGTTAATACCTACAATTCTTATTATACATATCAATTTTCATGAATTCCCTCTCCAAAAAAAAAATATGTGTTCTATGGTGATCTCATGCTTCCTAAAAACATACTATGATCAGTGTTATTTCTTTTTGTTAATAGTGAATTTTATTTTCCTGTTACAAAATGCCTTAATTCTTCAAATCTTTATTGCCAATCTATCAAAGACATATTTTTATTTCATTTTCAAAGCGAGGTTATTACACAGAATATATAAACAAATTATTCATTTAATAAGTTGTAAGATATGGGATTTATATCACATACAGAGCATCTGACCCTGACTTGATTGACTTGAGTTTTTACAACAATATTTATTTTGTAAAATTTAGAAATATACCTGCATAGCTATATTATAACACCTTTACGTTAGCACAGTAAGTCTTTTCAGGGATAATGATAAGTTTTGGTGAGAGATGTGCATAATTTGGTATTAGTTTAGAATGTTAATCCTTTTATTAAAAATGAAACCTGCTTTGATTTTATGTTAAGCATTAGTAGCAAATATCCCTTAAAACTTTGATCTGACAATATAATCCTAATGATGCCAAGAAAACCTAGGTGTTTAAAGATGTGAAAAGTGGAATCTGAAGTGGCAACGCAGAAAGTTCAAATCTAAACAACAAAAAAAGCAAAAAAGATCCCTCTCTCCCAAATCCTAACTCAGTTTCCCTCATTATTGGCTTGGACATGTTACAAATTAAACTGCTATTTGTGAACTGTGCTGAGCTGGGGGTGAACTGAAATCTCCTCCAATTCACACAAGTCTACTTTCAAGTTATTTTGTCAAGGAAGCTGACAGTCTCAAGAATGCTACTTTATAGACTCCTTGGCAAAAATAGGATGTTGAAAGTCTACCCATCAAAAACTAAACCCATAAAAGTTTGCTGTCCTTGGGTTAAAGAACATAAAATGCACTTGATCTCATATTGTTTGAGATGTGTCTGTGCATATAAACTCTTTAGAGGTAGTAAGATAAAAGCAGTAGGAAATGGAAAAAAGGCTACTGATTCTAGCTCAAACCAGGGCTGCTTAGGCAAAAGCAGACAAGCTAATATACAAACAAAATTGTCATCTAAATCCATTGATTAAAGCTTACTTATCAACCTATTGTACACTGGTCTAATATTTGACTTAAAGATTATTAATAAGAAAATGAAGAAAAAGAAAAAAAGATTCTCTCAAAGTTACATACAAATCTCTACCAAATTTCCTAACATTAGAATGAGTTTCAGAAAGCAGTATTGCAGAATTGTGTGTATGAAAAATATGACATTCATCCCAATAGAAAAGGACAATTATCATTACATATTGTTTCCAATCTTCTTTTTTATTATCTAATACTCAAGCTGTCTAACTTGTATTTGATGGGATCTTATCTCTACGTATTTTAAATTATTAATCACAATTCAAGCCTAACACTGTGTGATTCATGCACACTATTGAAAGCTGATTAAGCATTGTGATTGGAGATACAATTAGTACTGTAACATCAGTACCACTGTCTTGCATACTATTTTTTCAAGTAAATTAAAATAGTGTTTAATTATGATATTTGACAGTATTCATTTTGTTTCAATAAGGTATCTTGATAGATAGCCGCACTCATTATGTGTGAATAATAAATGTTTAATAGCATAAAATAAATTTAGCTCTAAGCACATTTTTTTAATCTTTTCAATAGGAAACAAATACATATTTTTTCTTGTCACTTCCTTCTTTTCTATTATCTTGTCACTTCTTCCATAGTCTAATTTATGGAGACTTTTAAAAAGTGGGAGATTTCCTGGTAATGTACTTCCTTTGACACAAAGAGAAAAAAGGAATAGGAATGCATACATTTAGATATTGTGCTATACACAGCATTGTGTTATATGTGGCCACGCTTCGTATACACATTGTTACTATCATTTGCAGGTGCAAAGGGATTTGTGTACCTTCCTTTTCAGACCTTTTAATCTAACAATTGATGCATCAGGAGGGGCTTATGATTATGTAGCTTGGAAGGTATTGAACTCTAGCCTGGGTTTCATCCAGAAACATAAAAGGGTCCTGGTGATTATCAATTTAGCAGCAAGTCTCTTCTAGGAAGAGCCTCTTGACAAAAGTAGTTGAAAGGTGGAAGAACAGTAATTAATCACCCTGCTACTTTCCTGCCCTAAACAGAATTTAATTAAACACAGTCCACACCTCTATACCTACTCTTATCACTTCATCAGACTTTCCAAACTACTCAAGTTGACAACGTGCCAAGGAGGAAAATTTTAGTGGGAAGAAAAAAGCAAACAGCGTCTCTCTCACTGTCTGTGAACACATCAAAAAAAGGCCATGGGAGAAACTAACCAAGAAGACAGACATCACCAAGAATTTGACCATGGTGGTACCCTGATATTGGACTCCTAGAAATCAATTCCACTTCTGGGTATATATCCAGAAGAATTGAAAGCAGAAATACGAGATTTTTCTGGCAAGATGGCGGCCAAGTAATAGCTTTCTTGTGGCTAGGCACAGTGAGACTGGGGAGAGAGGACTTCAGGCATCTCTGGCAGGTGGGATCTGCCCAGAAACTTCCCTTTGGGGACACAGGAAGACAGCATGAGGCTTCTGAACACCCTGAGGAAGGCAAAAATGGTGGAGATTGGGCAAGTGGTTGTGTCTGTTTGTTCAGTCTGATCCTGTCGGCAGCTGTGGGTGGGGCAACAGTGGGACTGCAGGCTGGAAAGGTCTTGCCTGTGAGCTATTTGGGTTTCTTTTATACTTGGCACTCAGTTGAACTGCCTTGGGAGAACTTGGGCAGGAGTGCGGGGTTTTTTGAGTGTTGTCTGGGGCCCCAGACTGGGTCACTGAGCCAGAAGGAGCTGCCAGTGTTTGGTGGTGGGCTGTGTGGAGCCATCGTGGGAGAACTGCCCTGGCAAGCTCCACCCTCAGGGTAGCAGAACAAGCATCAGGCAGGAGCGAGTAATCTAGAGACTGAGCAACCTAAAGGCAGGGACTGAAACGCATCACAGCCTTAGCCCTCAGGGGCATAAGGTGAGACCGGTTTTGGCACACTGGGTAAGTGGATAGCCACTTAAGGAGTAATCCCAGCGACAAACACTTTCCTGAGAAAGCTTCAGCTTAGCCCAAGTTAGCAATTTAAAGTGTCTTCTAAGCAGACTGAGGAGGATTTAAGCTCTCCACCCTGCAGGGTTTGAGAAATCATTAGAAACACAAGATCACTCCCTACAAAGATCCATAACAACTGAGTGATTCTGCCAGGGTCTAATCTAGGAGAGACACCTCCCCAACTCTGAGGAAGGTCATAGGCAACAGTGAAAAATAATCATGAGGTGGAATCAACAGGAAAAACCCTGGCAATATGAATAACCAGAGTAGATCAACTCCCCCAAGGAATGACAAGGTAGATGAAGCACAAGATCTCTTGCATAAGCAAATGTCTGAGAGGTCAGAAGTTGAATTTAGAGTCTGGATAGCAACTAAGATCCGTGCAATGGAGGAAAAGATGGAATTAGAATTTCAAGCAGTAATCTAAAAGATGACCCAAAAGATGTCTCAAGAACTGAACAAGTTCAAAGAGAAAATGACACATTGAGACAAGAAGATGTAGCCCTCAAAGATCTGAGAAATACAGTAGAATCCCTCCGTAACAGAATGGAGCAAGCATAAGAAAGGATTTCTGAAACTGATGACAGAGACATCGAATGCTCCCAAATGTTCAAAGAGATAGAGAAATGGAAGGCAAAAATGGATCATTCTCTCAGACAGCTCTGGGATAACTCGAAGAAAACCAATATTCGCGTTATAGGAATACCTGAAAATGATGAAGTGGCATCACAAGGCACAGAGTCTCCTGTTTATGAGATTAAGAAAGAGAACTTTCCAGACATTTCAAGAGATTCTGAAATTCAGATAGCAGACAGTTTCAGGACCCCAGCACAACCCAACCCAAATAAGACATCCTCCAGGCACATCATAATTAAGTTCACTAAAGTTAATATGAAAGAGGAAATTCTCAAAGCAGCCAGAAGTAAGAAATCCATTACCTATAAGGGGAAGAATATTAGAATAACTGCAGACCTCTCTGATCAAACCTTTCAAGCTAGAAGAGAATGGTCATCGACTTTTAAACTCCTAAAACAAAAGAAATTTCAACCCAGGATCCTGTATCCAGCTAAACTGAGTTTCA
>CAUYON010004182.1:0-14186 GCA_963573935.1 Arctocebus calabarensis
GCTCCCCAGCCACTCCCAGCCACAGGGCAGGCTAGAGGGCCGGGGCTTTACGGGGCTGTTGGTGGGAACTTGAACTTCAGTTATTCTCCCTCTGATATGCCCGGTGTCCCTCCTCGCCAACTTCCACAGCTTCCATAGCTCAAAGTGTCTTCTCCGCCCCACTCAGGGTTTACTATGGTCCCCGCCAAGTGTAACTCTGACTGATCGCCAGTTCTTTCTCCCTCTCATTGATCTGGGGAAAAGGCACTCGCCATTTTGGACATTCCAATGTGTTAGTCGGGCAGAGTCCGGACCCCTCGGCTCGCAGCAGGGCTGCCCGGGACTCCATGCTTTTCAGTAGCGTCCCTTTCTGATAGGTAAGCTCTGAGTTCCACGCTTCAGTGGAGTTTTCTCTGATTAGAGCTTGTGGGATGGGACCTGCTGTCCTCCCTGTGGGAGGGGCCGGCTGTCCCTCCGCCCAGGGGGAAACAGTCTGCACCCGTTTCCAGTTAAGAATTATATTTCGAACGCGCCAATCCTCCCGATCTCTGTGTCTCAACAGTTGCCCATCCACTCCAATAGTTCACACGGGGAAAGATCCAGAGCTCCCACCCTCTCACCTGCTGACCTGGGAGAGATGGGCTATAGGACCATCTCCGCCGCCATCTTCCTCTGCCTCCCATGTAAATTGAATCTTTAAAAAAATTTTTTTTTATGTAGTTTGGGAGTCCCTGAATGCACAGAGAATTAGATTACTCTGATTGCATTTGTTAGGTAACGTCCCTCTTATAAATATGCACCACCCCCAAGAGTTGTGCCATACACCATAACCCCTCATCCTCACTCTTCCCTTTTACTCATGCCCTCTTTCCCCTACCCCCACAGCTTGTATTAGATAATCTACTGCCTTAATTATTAGAATTGAGTACATTGGGTTCTTGCTTCTCCATTCTTTTGTTTCTCCACTCTTATTATGGAGAATGCATTTTACCTTAAACATATTTAATACACCAAAATATTTTATATCTTTGTAAATGTTCCAAGTGCACTTGAAAAGAATGCTTATTCTGTTCCTCATTCAGAGTCCTGTAATTGTCATTTGGTCAAATAGATTCATTGTGTTTTTCAAGTCTTCTGTGTACTTATTGATTTTCTGTTCTCTTGTTGTACCAACTACAAGAGAAAGGTATTAAAATTTTTGACTATATGCACAGATTTTTGTATTCTCCTGGTAATTGCATCAGTTTTGCTTTATTTGTTTTTTAAGCTCTATTCCTAGGTACATACATATTTACCATCACTGTCCTTCTGATGACCTTAGTTAATTATCATTATAAAATGATCTCTAGTAATATTCTTTGCTCTGGAATCTACTTTGATATTAACATAGTCACTCTAATTTTTTTAAAGTTAGTGTTAGCATGGTACATCTTATTTCAGTCTTTTGATTTAATCTATTTTCATTTTTTATTTAGAATGCACTTCTTGTAAGTGGTATGTAGTTGGGTTTTGCTTTTTTATTTTTTAAATCCAATCTCATAATCACTGACCCTTAATTGGGATATTTAGAACATTTGCACGTAATGTGATTATTGATTTCTAACTTGGCTTTTTGTTTTCTGTTTGTCTCAACTGTTCATTGTTCCCTTTTCTCCCCCTTTCTCTGCTTTATTTTCCTATTAATTATTTTATTACAATTTCACTTATTATTTTTACTGGGTTGTTATCTAGTATTCTGAACTCTGTTTTTTTCAGTGGTTGTGTTACATTATATAGGCTGTATTTTAATTTATCATTGTTTCTCTGTAAATAACATGACATTAATTCATGTATCATATTGAACTATTACAATGATACACTTCTCATTCTCTCTTCTCAGTTATTGTTCTATGGTTATGCATTTCATTGTATGTTATTAATATCTCAGTTTTTATACTAGAATTGTACATCTTACTTTATGTTGTTGTTATTTTTTATTAAACTGCAAATTATGTAATGAAAAGATTAAAATAAGAACAAAAAACAACATAGTTACCTGTGTAGCTATGATTTCTTGTGGTATTCATTCTTATTCATAGATTTGGATTTTTGTCATATATTATTCTCCTTTTACCTGGACAACTTTGTTTACAATTGCTTGTAATGAAAGTCTTCTGATAATAAATTCTTTCAGCTTTTATGTGTCTAAAAAAGATATTGCCAGTATAGGAGATAATTTGGAATTCCAAAAAGAGAATAAAGAGAAAATGGAAGAGAAGAAATTATCAAATATATTTGTTGGGTTTAGATTGAATGAGTCCATCAAGTGTCCATTGCATTAGATGAAAAGGTGTTCATGCCAAGAACAAAGATAAGATTCCAGAAGGTTCCAGAAATAGAAAAAAGGGGGGGTTTACATAAAGGGTAAGGAATGAGAATGATATGGGGCTATTATACATCCCCTCTGGAAGCTAGCCTTTAAAATTCTATGCCTAGCCAAAGTATGAACATAGAGTATAACAAATGTTAAAAATTTTTGCTAAGGTCCCAATAATAAATATTTTAATGTTTATAATTTTTATTACAGTAAGATCATTAGAATATTATTTGGACATATTCTAATAAAACCTTAGGTACTTATTTATAGGCCATAGGTTTCTGACTAATATAATAAATACATTTTCAAGTATTTTTTCCTGTGGTCAGAAACTACAGGAAAAAAACTTGCTTTTTTGCATCATTTTTTTTCAAAATGTTATTACATAAATATACCCACCAAAACTAGGGTTGACAGCAGTAAAGAGAAAAAAGAAGGGAAATAGAGGATCTACCACAGGAGAGAAAGCTGATGGAGATGGGAAATGCTAGGATGACAACATTGTACCAGGCCAGGAGGACCATTAATTAGACTAGAACAGGAAGATGGAAAGCCCTGGGAGGGCTTATACCAACAAGAAGTGAAACCCACAGAATATCTGAAAGTCTTAAACACAGTGAGAGAAGATTTCAATTTCTATCAGAGAGGTCAGGGTAAATTAGTAACAGGTACACAGAAATATTAAGAAACTGAAAATAATAACATAAATTTTATCTCCTGAATAAATGTACAGTTCTATAAGAAAGAAAATCTAATCATACCTAACTGGTTTCCACTGAAGGAGATATTTATTAAGTAATAATTATAGGAATATCGATTATTGCTTTAACTAAAAATTGTGACAAATGAGAAGATGGAAAAAGTGGAAATGTATGTGCTTTTGAGCATGTTGGGAGATGGTGAAAAGAGCCAAATTTTCATCTTCCAGGAGTTCAACAGATAACAATAAAAAATGAAAAGTTAAAATGGAATAAGCAAGTGAATTAGCTATAAAGAGAGAAGGAAACCTACTAAAATAGAAAAATATAAAATAAAAGTATTCATTTCTAGAGATAGGAATTTGAGTGGAAATGGATGAGGCTCAATACTGTTACTCTTCTCATAAATTTTGAGAAACCCTTGTTTATTAAACTTTGGACATATAAGCTTATATACAAATAAAAATTAAAGTAAGAACCTGTGAAACTTTTAAGGAAGAAAAGAACATGAAATTATAGATAATTGCTTTTTAGAGAGTACATATTTTATCTAGAAATTGTTACTCTTGTACCTGATAAAAATAAGAAAAACCATGATATTGATGACAATAATTAGCATGTCTGAGCATGTATTAAATGTCAGGGATTGCATTAGTTACCTTATTTTTATTAACTTAATTCAGGCACCATACTCTTATTTTCTTTTCTATTTTGTTGATAAGGAGGCTCAGAGAGCATAAATAAGTACTTTCCAGGACGGAAATAGCAGAGGCAGAGTTCAAGACAGGCCTGTCTGATCCCACGGTGGACACCTCAGCCTGTGAACTAATTGTCTTCTGTAGAAGCAGTCAGTTTCAGCCATTGAGCAAAATTACGCTGATTGCTTAAAAGTAGTTCCTTTGCCCATTCCCTGTGCAAATAATGAGTTAATTCGATTATATTAATTTTTCCCTTCCTTGCTCTCATTTGTGCCACTTCATTGTGACTTATTTCTTGTATTTGGGTAAAATTCTGGGTTTTCCCTGGAGTTTGCTAAAGGTATATTAGAAGAAAATGCAATCTAAGTGGCTAAGTAAAAGCATTTATTTTCCTTTTTCATACTAACTCTGAAGAGTTAGGAGAGACAAGGAAGAAGTAAAGATTACAGTAAAGATTACAGTGGGGATGTGGAGAGAGGAAAAAGTGGGAGAAGAGCAAAAATAACACTAAGAAAACCCCCCAAATAATAAAGGGAGGATCTCAGCCACTACATGGCTCCAATATCCCTGTTTCCCATATCCTTTGCTCCTCCGCCCCCTGGCAACATTGGTTGGTTTTGAGAGGGACAGCTGACCCCCGGTCTCCTAAGGAGCCTCAGTGGATAAGGACAGAGCGAGCAATGGGTAGTCTGGCACTGCATGGTGGGGTGCCCTGCCTAGAGCTGGCGTCTGTCCATCCCTGGCTTAACCAGAGCCCCCACTGTGGGTCTGAACCTCAGCGCTAACCCAAGTAAGCCCCTCAGACTTGAATGCCAGTCTGCTTGCTTGCTTTTCATCGCTAACGTCTAGTTTGTCTTAAAACTCCCTCCAGCAAGTCATGTAGCCAAACGATCTTTATGGATAATGTCTCTGACTGTGGGTCACTGTAGTAACAGGGGCTTAAAGTTGCTTTTCAGAAACTAGGGGCATCTCTTTTCCAGTCCCTGCTGGTCAACAACAGCCCTTCAAATGGCCTGCATGAATGCCTGAGAGGTGACCTTTTGACATCACAGGGCCAAAAGCTCCTCCCTCAGATCACACCAAAGCTGTCCTTCCTGAATGTTCCTTCCCTGAAAAGCGATCACCCCATTTGTCCTTAGCTCCTCCATTGTCTTTCCCCAAGCCTGGGGCCACATTGCCCCTCTATCCCATCAATATCCCCCAAACCTCATCTTTGGGAGGCGATTTGATGATGTTCTCCCACCTCCCTGCTAGGCTGTCCCATGAATAAACACCTTCTGTTTTGGGAAAAAAAAAAAAAAAGACAAAGAGAGGCAAAAACAGCGTCACAAAACAAAGGAAAAGTGGTAACTAGGAAGAAGTAGGGTTCCAGACACAAAGACAGATAGAAAGGCGACCAAGTGATTTCAGCAATTCATGGACTGTTGTACTTTAATTTACTTTTTCTTTTTCTTTTAGCTAAAAACTATGCTAAGTATTTACACCATTGTTTTGCTGATGATGCTATATTCTGAAACAATGAAAATAATTCTGTATGTCCCTTCTGCTCCTGATTTGAAGTTGATTATACAATTCTGTCTTTGCAGAATGGTGGGAGCAAGTCTATGTCATACACTCTCGCTGCATATCTCAAAATGTTCTGAAAAGCAAATGTAAGATTGCCCTCTCTTGTGTCATTTCAATATTATAAAATTCTCATGAATAAGATAAATTGGGAATGACAGAAGAATCTACTAAAGTCTTTGCATAGCCAGTTAACTAGGCAAAGATCTGTCACTTGTCAAATTTTAGAGATTTATTTTTTATCCCCCCATATCCCTCCCTCTCCCTTTTAAGGTATGAATTGTAAAGACTCATCTGGTGCTAGAATCTTCAAGGACAGAAGCTATAAACTTCTATCCTTCATTAAAAAGTCCTGGTGTTGTATTTTTAACTGCATTTCATATACTAGGGATAGGACCATCAGACCCTTTTATTGCTTTGCTGATCTCTTGTATTATATCCTCTCTCCAAAAAGGCTCCTGTGGCCTAAACATCGCTTCTTTCAACTCTTTACATTCATCATCAGAGGCACCTCAGGATGTCTGATTTTATATAAAAGATAATAAATGGGTACAAATAGATAGCAAAATTATAAATCAATCAGGATTTTAAGATATATTGACCATGGGTATATTGCCAAGGTTTCATGTAATCGACCCGTGATTGGAATCATGAAACTTTCAGCCAGTTGAGGATTCAAATATCATATTATTGTTACCACTGAGCTTTTATGAGATCATATAATAATTTTATAGAAATACTAGCTGCAGTTTACATAAACATGCTATGTGTCACAATCTACGTACACGTAATCTATCCAAGTCTCCTGTTTTGTTTCTATAAACCCACTTTAATCACATTATTCTTTGGCTAAAACTTTCCTGGAATTCTCTTTGTTTACAGAAATAAGTAAAAATGCCCAGGTTTCTGTCATGTCACCTACTTGTTACTTTATTCTTCTCTTCCATTTAACATTCTCCTCCAAGAAGAGTGGCATGTTCACTACATCTTCCACATCTAAACATTTAAAACAGTATCAGAAAAAATCACCACCAAAGAAAAAATGTAAACAAAACATCTTTATGCTTTTATACTTACATGTGTTCAAATTACAGTGTCTTTTCACCTGGCTCTGGGCACTGTCCATGGCCTGGGCCAGGGTTTCTCCTGACCCATGAGTAATTCTCTATGAGATGGATATAAGGGAGTTTCATGAACAATTTGGCAACCTGGCCAATTTTCCCTGTTGTCAAAAGACCACTGTTTGGATCTTGAAAGAGTGAGATGGGTGATTGAGGATACTAACTGGGAAATCGGGGCACATCTCTCTGCTGGCAGTAGTAACTTACTCTATCTCACATCACCCATCACACCTCACAGTAAGACTTCTGTTCTCTGTCCTTCTAAATCAGTGACTATTACATCCCAGGTATTTGATATTAGTCGTGTGTTAGCTTCTGACAACTTTGCAGCTGCAATTTTTGTTAAATATTTATTGTTATTTGGATTTCCGATGGGCTTAATTTCAATCTCCCAACTAGGGTTTAAGCAACTTCAAATTGTCAAGCTGTGTTGATTATTTTGGAGTTTCTGTTTTGACTTTAAGTGCATTTTCATGTGGCTTAAAAATAAACATTAAATTACAAGGATGGGGTTTCAAATAAAAAGTGGCCTCAGATACAGCTCTCCTAACTCTTCACAGTTTTCTTAGTATGAAAAAGGAAAATGAATGCTTTTACTTAGCCACTTAGATTGCATTATCTTCTAATATACTTTTAGCAAACTCCAGGGCAAACCCAGAATTTTACCCAAGTACAAGGAGAAAGTCATAATGAAGTGGCACAAATGAGAGCAAGGAAGGGAAAAAGTAATATGAACTAGTTTTAAGCAATCAGCACAATTTTGCTCAATGACTGAAACTGACTGCTTTTACAGAAGACAATTAGTTCACAGGCTGAGGTGTCCGCCGTGGGAGAGAGGCCTGTCTTGAACTCTGCCTCTGCTATTTCTGGCCTGAAAGTACTTATTTGTGCCCTCTGAGACTCAGTTTTCCTTATCAACAAAATAGAAAAGAAAATAAGAGTATGGTGCCTGAATTAAGTTAATGTAAATAAGGTACCTAGTGTAATCCCTGACATTTAATACATGCTCAGACATGTTATCTGATCATGAATCTGAATCCCTCAGATTCAGGAACAGTGTGAGGTCCAAGAATAGTATGAGGAATGGTGGCAAGATTAGGAACAAGATGTGATTTGACAAGAGGTAAGAGTCATAGGTACATGCCATGTGTAAGTTTAATTAGGTAATCAAAAATATTTTATTTTCATCACCTGGCTATTTTGAATGCAATGCATGAAAATGGTACCAATAAGAATATCCAGCTTTGGAATATTTCCTAAGATTTTAACTCTCTCAATTTGTAACTAGCTCCTCTATAAGCATGTGTGACATCAACTGTTAACAGAATGAATATAGGGCCATGGAATAGAAGCAGTTCTTCTGCCATATCCATAGTTAAGAATTCATTATATTAAATTATATTTGCATTCTGGTTGAATGGTGTAATTGCTCAACTGTAGTTAATGCATCTCAGAATCACTCATACAATATTCTTAAATTACTTTAAAGTTAGGTGCAAAGGTGAGAGTAATGTGGAAATAATTAAGGAAACCCTAATGGAATAATCTCCCTGGGTCTTTAAGAGTTTTGGGAATGGGGAAACTATACATAAGGGGAATATAGTGTCTCTCCATTGCACATACAGGTTGGTGCTGCATGCCTGGCTTTTTCTTGGTTTCCCACCTAACTCGTTGTTTCATTTGTTCCTGGGCATTTTTGTGTGGGTCCATTCCTATCTTTTTAGTTATCTCAAGTTATTCCCAAGTAAAGTTGTCCTACTAGAAGATAGGAGCACAGTTGTGTACTTTTGTTTGGTGGCAATGGAATTTAGGGTCTGTGGAATCTATTTTCAGGAGATTTAAAATTTCTCAGATTGTAGCTGTGGTTGCTTTGTAGAAACTGACAGAATTAAAAAATCATTTAATATTCACTATGTAAGTGGTCCTCACATGGAATTTAAAATCATTTACCTTACTAGTCCTTTGTGTATATATGGCCCCTTGGTGCAAATTTGAAAACATGTCTTCTCTCTGTGGAGGCATGGCTAGGAGAATGGGTAATCCTTCCTGAGTGTAAAAGGTGCACCTTTCTTCTCATGGTTGCTCCCTAATGCCAGGTGAATCACCACTTACTGTCCTGGCTGTACCTTTGTGTGGCACACAACCTGTGAAGCTATATATGGTAGCCCTGTCTGATTAGCACAAAATTATAGTCACTAGTCACAGAACTTTGTAAAAAATGCATAACTTGATTTATATTAACATTTATATTTTTAGCTACATAAATGTGTTTATTTTGTTTATACACACCTCCAAGTTTCTAGAAATACTTGTAACAGGGTTATAATTACTAGTTCCTGCAGGTGGGTTATAAAACCTTGAAATAAGGTGGCCATCAGTGGCTCTATGGAGAAATACCACAACAGCCTGAAATGCAACTTATTTTTTAAATGGAGGTAATCAAATGACAATAGAAATTAAAGGCATAACGCAAATGCTACATGTTTGCCTAGTATCTGATGTATATTTCCTGCTCTCAAAGAAGGCACTTTCTCTAGCAAACAGGTACTTTCTTGTGGTGTCCTCCAGCACATAGGTCAGTCCACGGTTGACATGTTCTGTCAATCATTTGCCATTAATCACTGAGTCTCAGAGAAACTTTGGAGTGGCTGCTTACTGTTGAGCAACAGGTACATTCAAAAGAAGTAGAAATAGTTCCTTTCTCTTGAAGAATTTTCATCTGGTTGAATATAAGATAACATAAGTCCTTTTTTGTAAGTTCAAAGTAAAATTGCTCTGTATTCTTGATGTCATTGTTAGAAAATAGGGAGAACAAACTCTTAATTGCTAAGTTTCCAGTTGTATAAAGGAATATTTGAATGATGACTTAATCCATTTTTACTGTTCATTGTTCCTGAACAATTGTCCCAGCTTTTCCTCTTTGAAATAGAGCAAGGACGAGAGACCAGGTCATCCAACCTATGTTTCCTCTAAGTCTGATAACAGCAGTGTTTCTCTCAAATACTAATTCAGGTAAGAAGTGGAGAAAGAGGTAAGAAGAGAAGTTGTTTCTCAAGGGGAAAGAGCTATTAGAGCTATTAGAGCTAAAAGGTGCCTTACAGACCACCACCATTTTAGAGATAAGGACAGGGAGCCCTTTGGGGTGATGAAATGATGTGCCCAAGTTCACACATTTTAACCTTCAACATAGGAAAATTATTGTTACTATTGATAAAACATAACTTTGTGCTGTTCCAAAGGGCCAGAACTCTGTACCAAACTTTCTTTTTTTTTTTCTTTTTCAATATCATCATAATCTGCCACTCTTTACTGTGGTGCCTCAGAAAGACGCAAGGGAGTCTTAAAAACCATCCAGCACTCCAGATTCAATTGGCAGGTTAATCGAAAATAATTTTTTTATAGCACAATAAAGGACCTGGGAACAGTGGAACATTAATATTTGTTTCCCAAAGAGTGGGCCCTGAGAGAATAAAGCTGCATGCAATTGAATTACAGTACCCATAGTGTAGAAGATGCATTTTGCACTGCTTCATTTTATGCCACCATAATCAGACAGCCAAGAGCAAAGCCTGACACACCAACTGCTGCCAGGGAACCCCAAGAGGAATGTCACCCCCACATCCTGGGGAAGGCAGGCAGCTTTCCTAAGTAGCTTACATGATTACAATATAGTTTTCATGATGCATTCTTAATAAAACAAAAGGTGGCCTTCTGATAAAAATATCATCTGGTTTTTATAACATAAAATACTGCAATTTTATCAGCATTAACACTGATTGGCTTCCATTAGCCCCTTGCCTTCTAATAAAATTTATGATACCTTTCAGGAGCCCAATTTGATAGAAAGTGAAGTGATGGCACCCTGCTTAGATATCTCTTTCTGGCATCTATTCCAACAATAATTTGGTAATTTTATGCATGAAATAGCACAATTGGCATAAATAGTTATAATACTGAGTGCTGTCTGAGGAAGCTGACTGGTGGAAAATTAGAAAGCGCTTCACTCTTTTGAAACAGGTAATTTCAAGTAATTAGGATTTTTCTTCATGCTCATACAAGGCAGATTAGAGTTTCATTTTATATTTCATGTTTCATTAAAATATAGGTGTTAAAAATAAATGTTGAATTTGAAACTGCATATATTATGAAATTAAAGGTATAGTACATGGTAGGTGTGCAAAGTGTACAATAGAACCTTGGAAGGTTATATTTAGTAGCAGGGAGAGTATTGTTTTCAAAGAGTTTGGACAGATAATACAGCCTTGTTTTGAGCATTTTACTTTGAAAATGATTGATTTAGAAATAAGTTGCATTTAATCACTAGGTCTTTAGCCCACAAAGCAGTATGCTGCTTTGATTTGAATTCTAACTGAGGATGATCTTCTTTTAATTGGCAGTTGAAGGTAGGCTTTGGGTCATGTGGGATTCACTGAGCAGTTTTGAACTTTGCATTGGGCTCAACAGTTCCCTATCTATTCCATATTTCCATTCTGACCTTGGCTGCTCATTCAGACCTGAGTTAACCCCCAGAGGAACCTTTGTGATTCTCTTGAACTGTGCTGTGGTTTTGGGAAGCGGGCAAAAAGCTGTAATGACACTGTTGTATTAACCTCAACTTATGACCAAGCCAATGGCAGGCTTTTAAAGTTTTCCCAGCTGTGTCATTAAATTTGTTGCTCTGGCCCCACTGACATGACACCATCACAATCCCAGCTACAGACTAATGACCAGAGTTGTGAAGGCAGCATGTTGTAGAAAAGAGTACATAGGGCTAAGAGTACAGAAAACTGGGCTTTTATTTTCTTGTTTTCCCATATTTACCCAGCTGGCATCAGGCCTGGCAATGAACCTTAGTGGGCCTGAATTTCTGCACCTGTGAAATGGGGACTGTGTCCTCATTCTCTTTCTTAGAAGTTTGTTGTGGAAATATAGGTTGGCAAACAAGTAGAAGCACAGTAGTCCATGGCTTTATAGTGTATTGACACATTCTGATAAAAGTCCAAAAGAATTTTGGGGGTTCTGTGAAAACAATGGCCAGTTTAGGTGTCAAATTATCCTAAACTATATGTACTGGTAGGACAGCTTTTCAGGAATGCTATCATTGCTCTTAGCTTTTAGTGCTTCAAAACTCAGCTCCCTCCCTCCTTTGCCAGAGACTTTAGCTTAGTTATGGTCCAGGAAAGTATTCCAAAAAGGGTGACTTTTTCTAAAGGGCTAGGGGATCATCATTCATTTACTTGCCACTACTCATGCCTTACCAAATAGTTAACAAGAGTTGGAAAAAAAAGGAAGTCGACTTATATATGGATTAAGAGATGCCCAAAGGGTAAAAATATTTGTTTCTGGTTTCTCAAAAATGTTCTAGGATGGTAGGAAGGATAAAATGAGAGATGTGTGGACACAGCCAAGACTGAGACTTCAAGGGTTGGAAGGAGGCACAGGCAGACAGAGAAGATAACCAACTGGTAGAAACTCCTGTGGCTGAGAATGCACAGCACTGTGATGAGACACAGTGATGATATAATATCATGTCTAAAGGGTTGCATGCAGACAGAAAGATGATGTTTACATTTTTTTTTTTTTTTGGCTGGGACTGGGTTTGAGCCTGACATCTCCAGCATATGGGGACAGTGACCTACTCTTTTAAGCCACAGACGCTGCCCAGACAGATGATGTTTACTCTGTTGAAATGATAGAGAGAAACTCTTTCAAAAATTTAAATTTAATTCTTCTTTCTTGAGCCTTAGGAGTACATGTTTTTATCCAAATGACTTAAAAATAAGTCCACACAAAAATATACAAATATTTACAATAACTGTATCCATAAATTTCAAAACTTGGAAGGAATCAACATTTATTCCCAAAGGTAAATGTGTAAATGAACTGTGGCACATACATACTATGAAATAATGTTTAATAATAAAAAGAAATGAACTACCAAACCAAAAAAAGACCTAGAAGAGCCCCTACCAGGCCCTGCACACCCTCCTTGGGCGAGCTGTGGCAGAAGTGGCCACTCTCCGAAACGCTCCATACCATCAGGGGGAGGAGCCAAGATGGCAATCTGTAGTCAGCTTTCTGCAGAGGTTCCCATCCAGAAGGAGAGTTAAAGGACAGAAACTCAGCAAGAAAGCTGATGGTTTGGATCTGAGCCAAAAAGAAAGGTCGAAGAGTGCACATCAACCCTGCTGGGGCAACCTGAGACCCTGAGGACACAAACAAAAAGGTACAGAGCACATCACCAAGTGGACGGGAGTCCCCTCCCCCATGAGAGAGGCTTGCAGTATACTCCATACCTCCATACAAACAAGCGAGCAGAGTTCAGATGTCCTCCCACTCTACCCCATGGGAGAAACCCTCTAAAAACCAGACCTCCTTCCCCTACTAGGGTGCCGTGGTGCTCTCCAGCCAGGCATAAAACTGTATATACTCTCTACCTGCAAGTTGGTGTTCCCCTCCACTCTCACCCCGAGGTATGGGGGCCTGTTCCCACAGAGTCCTGATTCTTGGAGTTTTTCTTGAGGGGTGTGGACGGGCGCAGACTGTCCATGAACTGTGCTGGTTTTCTGGCTTGGAGTGAGCCGAGGGAAGACCTGGCTGGTGGGAAGGTCTCCTGAGGCACGAGACTCGAGACCAGCTCCGGGAACAATAGCTGGAGAGCTGCACCCCTGGGGATGTTTTGAGGAGACACTCCCAGTCTTCTGGGCAGACAGGGGAAGCGGGCTGCTTCTCCGGGTGCCGGCAGAGCCACCGGCAACCAAGGCGCATAAAGGACTTGCCTGAGGCGTACTGGCTGGACACAGTAGGGGTTAGAATACTCGCAGAGGGGCTGCTTTGCTTAACCTGGCCCTCAGAGGATGAAAGCTGAGACAAAGGGCTGGAACTCACAGACTGAGTAAAACCCATTTGCAGCCCTAGTTTGATCAGGGAAAATAGCCTTTACAGAAATAAATTCTGTGAACTTGTTCTGTTCCAGCAGCAACATCAATCAGGGACAGGGCTGGAACAGAGTGAATCGCCCCTGCCCCTATCAAGTGCCCAGGTTGTCAGGCCTCACCTCCCTCTGCCAAGCAGTAACAGGAAGTAGCAGACTGGTTGTGAAGCCACAGACCTCACTGTGACCCAGGCAGGCGCAAACCTCTGGAGCATCTGCTCATTGGAGGAAACTGGATCACAACTGTTACCACCGATTGGGTGTGACAGAGGGGCAAGGTTGGGAAGGAGGCATCAACCTTCCCAGACTAATTTACTTGCTGGGGGGGGTGCCCTCCTTAGTTCACAGAGCATTGAAGTGAATTATACAAGAGCTTCCAGTGGATCCCTGCTATCTAGTTGCCAGAGACTTTTTTAACTCTTCCATTTGAGTTTGGTGCTGGCTAGGACAATTCATTAGGACCTCCTCAGTTGGGCTAATCACCCGAGGACTTTCCAAAGTGGTACCCTGGGTGTGTGTGGGTAGTGGGAAGGTTTGATTTGGATTTTTCAATTGTTGCCTGTGGGGGGGGGGGGGATGCGGCAATTTAACTCTGGTATTCCTTCACAGCTCAGATTTCAATCCAGAGTAACAGATTCTCTAGGGTAAGACAAAGACTAGCTGAAAATAAGACAGAGCCACTTAACCCCACCACACCAAGAAGGACCCGTTTCACAAGCAGTGGCAAAACTCTAGGGGAAAAGGTACAGACGCCAGTCCAAGCTTTTAAACAAAGAACTGGTCAATCACTACTCCTAGAACTCCCCAGCCCAAATTGTCCTTATCTACTCATCTAGC
>CAUYON010004183.1:0-23660 GCA_963573935.1 Arctocebus calabarensis
GTAGTCCCAGCTACTTGGGAGGCGGAGGCAGGAGACTCGCTTGAGCCCAGGAATTGGAGGTTGCTGTGAGCTGCAATGCCACGGCACTCTATCCAGGGTGACAGCTTGAGGCTCTGTCTCAAAAAAAAAAAAAAAAAAACATTAGTAGTGCTGATAACTTACTAATTCAAATTTGCCCCAGAGTTATTCAGAAATTTCTCATTTCAGTGATTGAGTACATCTATCCTTCCTCACTACTTTTGAATACAGGGAGCTAGCTCAGGTTAAGTGGGCCCTGTGGCCAGAGTTGGCCATAGGAGCTTCACCACCTTGTAGCTGATAGGTAAGAAGTTCTTGTTATAGATTTTAACTTTTGTTAATAAAGGGTAGAATAAATTGATGCTCCTTAGTAACAAGGGAAATGTAGGAGCATAATAACTACATGTGGAAGGAGTTAGACTGACTTACTTTGAATGGTTTATACATGAAGTCCTCTAGACACCAGGGATATTCATCTGTTACTGGGTTGACAGCCACATAGTATCTCCACTTTCTTACTTATTGTGGTTGCCCTGTGGGGTCATTCTGTGACAGCAAGATTAGCATATTGTGTGCTTATGCTTAAGACCCTATTAGACCCTATTGAGTATGCTTTTCAGTTACGTATTGAAAGTCTGCCAGATGTTTCATGATTTCATTAAAGTAGGGAAATTAATCAGAATGGAATCTGATATTGGGGTGGAAATTAGATTTAGTGTATGGGTATAGATTTTGAGTTTTATCCAAGTGTTTTTGTTGTTATTCAAATAGCTTTTTTTTAATGTTAGCATGTATACTTTCTTTTTTCATTTTTTATTTCAGTGGATTTAGGAAGTACAAGTGGATTATTGTTGCATGGATGAATTGCATAGTGAAGTGTAGGTTTGTAATTTACCCATCACCTGAATAGTGTACATTGTACCCAGTGGGTAATTTTATATCCCTCACCCCTCTCTTCCTTTCCCCTTTTGAGTCCTCATTGTTGATTAAGACAACTCAGTATGATCATGTATACCCATTGTTTAGCTTCCTAGCTTCCACTTACAGGTGAGAACACACAGTTAAATAAAAGTTCCTTGACTTTTTTCTATAGTGGTCTTGCCTTACCAATCAAGACTTCTGCTTTCATGCAACTATGGGAGGTTCTCAAAAGCCTTTGATCTGTTAACAAGAGAGAAATTCAAACTCCATAATATAATTTAAAGAGGTTTATTATGAGCCAATGTGTGTGACCATGGTTTGAAAAACCACACATGAGAAGTCTTGGGCAAGTGGTGTCAAGGCAGTCAGGTTACAGTTTGGTTTTATACATTTTAGGGAGATACGAATTGCAAATCATAAATCAATACATGGAAGGTGTACATTGATTTGACCCCAAAAGGCAAGATATCTTGAACTTGGACTTACAGGTTATAGGTGGGTTTAAACATTCTTTGATATGTAATTCATTAAAGAAATAAAGGTCTATCTAAAGGCTTGTAATGGTTTGAGTTAAGATAAGGAAGTCTGTCAAACAAAGACTATCCAAAATATACCAACTAAAGTGATGTATTTAAGCACAGTGGTGTACTGCAGGTAAGTTAACCATTGTCCTGCGTGGACTTAGGTTTTCTTCATAATTTAATATCCTGGCTCTGCGCCTGTGGCTCAACGGAGGTGCCAGCTACATACACCTGAGCTGGCGGGTTCGAATCCAGCGCAAACAACAATGTCGGCTGCAACCAAAAAAAATAAAAATGGCCAGGCGTTGTGGTGGGCGCCTGTAGTCCCAGCTACTTGGGAGATGGAGGCAAGAGACTCGCTTGAGCCCAGGAATTGGAGGTTGCTGTGATGCCACGGCACTCTATCCAGGGTGACAGCTTGAGGCTCTGTCTTAAAACAACAACAACAATAATAATAATGATAATAATAATTTAATATCTTATTGTCAACAGAGAGTCTGTTTCTTCTGTCTTAGATATCTCTGTTTCAACATCAATGCTGGTCAGTTGTGTTTGAACCATAAGCAGGAGGGGGAGGCATGCCTGACTTCCCTTTCATTCATGACCAAGTACTCAGTTTTAAGGTTTTCCTGTGGTCCCCTGGACCAAGAGGGGATCCATTTTGTTGTTGAGGGGCTAAGGATTTTAATTTTAGTTTACAAGGTCTCATCACTAAAGAGCAGAATGGATATCTAGAATCTGAGATAAAATCAATATTAGAAATAAGATTATTCTGTATAGAGAACTAAAGAACTATTTCTTTGGTGTTTCTCTGCAGGTGAAGTTGCAAAACAATTCAGAACTTCAACATTGTCAATAATCCAAGATTTGTGTACTTTATTTGTAAAGAAATCATGGCTGCTGTAATGGTGCATGGTTTTGTCCAATTGTGGAGTAGGAAGTCTGGAATGTCTAAGTCAAAGGAAGTATTCATTGAAACAGTGGAAGGAAAGAAAAAGATTAAGCTGGTGCTCTATTTCAGCAATGGACAATACAAAATTTTTCGACTAAGTAACAATATTAAACATGTGGTCCTTAGATCTTATGGAGACAAGCAAAATCACCTGCATTTAACTTTCCAAAACAATAGCTTCTTGTTCTTTGACAGATTATCCTCCCCTGATGCTGAACAGTTAAAGTTATTCTTAGACAGAGTTCATGACAACAAGATTCAGCCATGCAGGAGACCTCATATGCATAAGGATGTCCCTGCCAGCACAACAACTGAGAAAGAAGTCCACCAAACTTCATTTTACAAAGTCTTAAAGAAATCTAGGTATTTACTTGCTCAGACACGAATGGGAAGTGAAAAACCTGCCCTTCAGAAGATACCTTTACTTATGTCAAAATCATCGACACCTATTTACGAAGGGTTATTAGAGAATATACAGAAGGGGAAACAAATGTTATCATCTAAGTCAGAGATGAATGAGAATGCCCTGAAAGAAAATGTCACAAAGGACAAGAAACCTAAGAGAGATGCCCTCAGGTATTTAAGGCACAAATGGGAGAAACAATTGAAGTTATTGAAGTTTGAGGATATAAAAGGGAATAAGAAGTTGGAATTTGGATTTTCAGGTACGTCCAACTCTTCAGGTACGTCCAACTCTTCTGGAAACCCTGACCAAGGTGCCGTGGGTCTTCTCCAAACTCTGACCGAGAAAACATTTTTGGCATTTCTGATGGAAGCAAATAATAGTGTGAGTGGCCCAGAATGGGAAAAATTCAGGATGTCTTTTGACTTATACCCAGAGAAATTATGGCAAGGCCTCCCAAATTTGGGAAACACCTGTTACATGAATTCGGTCTTACAGTGTCTATTTTCAATTCCATCGTTTGCTGATGATTTACTTTATCAGAGTTTCCCATGGAGCAATATTCCCCTTGATGCTCTTAGCATGTCCTTGACACAGCTGCTTGTTTTGAAAGATATTTATAACACAAAAGTCAAGAAGTTGTTACTTTTAAATATTAAAAAAGCCATTTCAACAGTTGCAGACATGTTCTCTGGCGGCATACAGAATGATGCTCATGAGTTCTTAGGTCACTGTTTTGCTCAGCTGAAAGAGAACCTGGGGGAATTCAACACAGTTTGGAAGATGACAGGTGAATTTCAGGAAGAAACTTCACCTGGAGAAATTCACACTGATGAGGATGCCACCAAAAAGCTTGTTTGTCCTGTCAACAGTAATTTTGAGTTTGAGTTGCTGTACTCTATTGTTTGCAGTGCTTGCGGTCACGTTGTCCTCAAGGCCGAACCGAACAATTACTTGTCGATCAACCTTCCTCAGGGGCCAAAACGATCTTCTTCATCTATTCAGTCGACTTTTGATCTTTTCTTTGAAGCAGAAGAGCTTGAGTATAAATGTGAGAAGTGTAAGCACAGGGTTTCTATTGGAGAAAACAAATTTAGTAGACTACCCAGAGTCCTTATTGTTCATCTGAAACGCTATGGCTTCAATGAACTTCGGTCCTTAATGAAGGATGACCAGGATGTCATTGTTTCGGAGAATTTAGATCTGTCCGCTTATTGCAATGAAAGCACTAAACCACCTCTTCCCGTGTGCAAGAACATACGTAAAAGGGAGTTCGGAGCATTGAAAGTTTTTCAAAAGATGAATCCTGGAAGCCTCAGCCCATTAGCGTCTTCAGTGAAGTTGACCTTGGAATCCAAGGATTCCCTGGCACAACACATTCCATCAGACATGTTAGGATCAGAATGGATCTTTAAAAGGGAGAGCAGAAAAGAAGAGCGAAAAGAACAGAAGAAAATGGCTAAACAGAATACAATGGAGGCAGAACTGTTACACTTACAACAGAAGGCACCCCTTGAAAGAGAGCTGTTAGCCAGCTCAATGATGTATCTGGGAGACACCACCTTTTCTCAGATGTTCCAGAGCGATGGAGGTGAATTCACCAGCAGTCCAGACACACGAGACGTACATGTCGTAAAAGGTCATTCTCAGGAAGTTTCTGAAGATCCCCAAATGCAGAAATACAGGCAAACCAATATGTTCGGAGGTTTGGATGGGGCCACTAAGCTTACTGAAAATTTTCATGAAAATCAGAAGGTCAGAATTCCAGAAGAAATTGAAGATTTTGATGAGCAGAGTCTGCTGTGTGATGAGATAACGATCTATGATGACGTCTTTGAGCCTCAGACACCGCTTGGAAGCTTTACAAACCTAGTTCCCCACAGTAACACAGAGGACTTCAGTCCAACCACGAAATTAAATCTCCAAGAAGATACAGTGACGTCCTCTGAGCCTGAGCAGGTACCGCTTGGACGTTTTACACAACTGGGTCCTCAGAGTGACACAGAGGACTCCAGTCCACCCACAAAATTCAGTCTCCAAGAAGATACTGTGACGTCTCCTGAGCCTCAGCAGGCACTGCTTGGAAGTTTTACACAGCTGATTCCCCAGTGTCACACAGAGGACTGTAGTCCACCCGCAAAATTCAATCTCCAAGAAGATGTTGTGATGTACCAAGGTGCGTCAAATTCCAATCAGAACCCTGGAAAGAAAGGCATTTTTGATAAGACAGAGTCTGAAGCCACAGAACCAAAAGGAAATGACAGTAAGGATGATCGTTACACCTATCGGCTCATTGGTATTGTCAGCCATCTTGGGAAGAGTCCAAATGCAGGCCATTATCTCGGTGATGCCTATGATTTTGACAGGCAGGTCTGGTTCACGTACAATGATATGCATGTGTCGAATATCCAAAAGGCCCTGATGCAGCAGGCTAGGGCTAGCACTGGATACATGTTTTTTTACATGCATAACAAGATCTTTGAAGACCTGTTGAAAAGACCAAAAAGTTCCCAGGTTCCTAGCAAGGAAAAAGGGAAGACCCCTCGGGAGCAATAAAGGACAGACTTATTGCCCATAACTGCTTGCCTGCCTCACTTACTTACTACCACTTACATAATAGAAGGAAAACTCTAAGCTCTGTCTGGAGGTGCAGAGGCAACTAGGCCAGGACCAAAATTCATACACAAACACAGAGAACTCTTCATCCTAACCCTGACACAGACACCTCAATCCTCAGTTCTGGCTGAGTAGTGTACTTCTTGCCTACGAGATTGGAATTAGGCTTTTCATGCCTTAATGCAGTGGTTTCAAAAGTGTAGTTCTCAAATCAACAGCATTGGAAGCTGGGGAACCCCTTAGAAATGTGAAATCTTGGATTTCACTGTAGATCTATTGATGCAGTAACTAGAGTGCAGGGAATAGCAATCCGCTGGTGGTTCTCCCATATGATAACGTGTGAGAACCACTATAGCATGGAGAGCACAATATATTGCTCATTTTGCAAAATATTCTTTGGATATGTTTCTTAAACACTCCCCAAATTTGTGTGTCGGTATTGTGCAGGGGCCACGCTCATATTCTCTGTGTCCTTCCAATTTTAGTGTGTGTGCTGCTGAAGTGAGTGCAGTAAAGGGTTTTGATTACATTGTTTCTTAGATTCATGTATGCTTTAAAGTTGACTTACAGTTAATTAAGTTAACTATGATGTATACATAATAATTAAAAAGACAGAAATTGACAAATGTAAACATGCAAAATTCATTTAAAGGTCACTCTGTGGTTTGGTTTACTTGCTGGGATCCTGGCATTAAATGTTAAATGAGGCTGATAACTTTTGAGTCCTCTCAGGTATATATGAGACTGAACTCTTGCTGCCCGATCAGATCTCCAAATTGGCTGCCAAACTGCTTTTTTCCTTAATGCCAAAGTGGCTGTGTACCCTCAGACTTTAAAATTTTAGGATGGAGTTGATCTGCTCTCAACAGATTGACACACATTTCTACTAGCAAGCCATTGGCCCTTGGTGGTCTGAGCCCACCTTGCCACATCGGTCATCTCGGAGACAGTTGCATTGCCTGACAGGAACTTTGCTAGGACTTCTTCCATGAAACCTTGAACAATCCTTTGCATTCATTACAAGATTAATTCAGGATTTCTTTGACATCTCTGTACTTTCCCATGTGGTAGCCTTGTTTCTTCAACTAGTAGACTACACATGCTTTTAAGTTGACTTGTAGGATTTGAAAGTTTTTAGGTTTTGCTGATTTGATACACCTAAAAATCTGTATGGGGATGGTCTGTTTCTAGGGAAAGCCACATGGATTCTTCGATGGTCATATTTTCTTAGAGCTCTGTATAATCCAGGAATGTAATAATTTTGATGTCAAGCGTGTGCTATCTCTGTAACATAGCCTTGACCTACCTTCAAGGCAGTGAATCTGTAGTGCCTTGTGTTTTTTGTTATGAGCAAATGTATTAAGAGGCTTTCTCACATCATATAGAAGGATTGAATTTTCAGTCCCGCCTTTACCAACATGAGTAGCCCCTCCTTGTGTATGGGGTATAGTCTTTGTACAGCTGCATTAATCTAAGAACTTACCAATGCTCTTAATCCTAGAGAATTTCAGAGAAGTGAATTGGAATTTAGTCTAATTTAGAAGTTACTCTCTAAGGGAAAAGCCAGATTTCAAAGCTTGGGGGTTCTATCATTCAGAACACAGTATCCAGAAGGAGGTTATGTGTTTTCTTTCTTTTTCTTTTTGTGGTTTTTGGCCGGGGCTGGGTTTTTGAACCTGCCACCTCCGGCATATGGGGCCGGCACCCTACTCCTTTGAGCCACAGGTGCCGACCTGTTTTTTCTTTTGAGAAGGTGTTCTTAATGGTACTTGAAGATTGCCAAAGTATAAAAGAGGGAGTGTCCCAGATTAAGTGACTCTGTCGTGGAGGAAGATACAGACACAATAGTGAGATTATTCAGCTTCTGCAGTCTTTCAGTAGCCGTAGGATAAGGCTGGAGTTGGATTTAGAAGAGGAGAGTGACAGTTTGTTTTCTAGACTTCAGGCTTTGAGCCTCTCTAGAATAGGTTGTTTTGAACCCAGTTACACAGACATCAGAATGGGAGGGTTTTGTTTTGTTTTGTTTTTTGAGAGAGTCTCTCTTACCATTGGTAGAGTGCTGTGACATCATAGCTCACAGCAACTTGAAATTCCTGGGCTCAAGCAAGCAATCCTCTTGCCTCAACCTCCCAAGTAGCTGGGACTACAGGTGCCCATACAATAATGGGCTTTTTTTTTTTTTTTGAGATGGGGTTTCACTCTTGCTCAGGCTGATCTTGAACTCCTGAGCTCAAGCAGTCCATCCACCTCAGTCAGCCTCTCAGAGTGTTAGAATTACAGGTGTGAGCCACCTCAGAATGGGAGTGTAAATAATAGTAAAATAAAGTTATTTTATTTTGAAATATGAAGTATGAAGATGTCAGTGGTTTAAAAGATTTAATTTTTTTTTTCTTTGAGAGAGAGTCTCTTATCATTGGTAGAGTGCTGTGACAGCAACTTGAAATTCCTGTTTGGCTATTTTTTTTTATTTATTTTTTTTTAGAGATGGGTTCTCGCTCTTGCTCAGGCTGGTCTCGAACTCCTGAGCTCAAGCAGGACAACTACCTCAGAATGGGAGTGTAAATAAGAGTAAAATAAAGTTATTTTATTTTGAAATATGAAGTATGAAGATGCCAATGGTTTAAAAGATTTGATTTATTTATTTAATTTTTTTTTTTGAGAGAGGGTCTCACTTGAAATTCCTATTTGGCTATTTTTTGTTTTTTTTTTAGAGTTGAGGTCTTGCTCTTGCTCAGGCTGGTCTCGAACTCCTGAGCTCAAGCAGTCCATCTGCCTCAGCCTCTCAGAGTGTTAGAATTACAGGTGTGAGCCATGTCAGAATGGGAGTGTAAATAAGAGTGAAAGTCATTTTATTTTGAAATATGAAGTATGAAGATGCCAATGCTTTAAAAGATTTAATTTTTTTTTTTTTTTTGGAGAGAGTGAGTCTCTCTTACCATTGGTAGAGAGCTGTAGCATCATTGCTCACAGCAACTTGAAACCCCTGCTTGGGTATTTTTTTTTTTTTTTAAGAGATGGGGTCTCGCTCTTGCTCAGGCTGGTCTCGAACTCCTAAGCTCAAGCAATCTATCCCCCTCAGCCTCTCAGAGTGTTAGAATTACAGGTGTGAGCCACCTCAGAATGGGAGTATAAGTAAGAGTAAAATAAAGTTATTTTATTTTGAAATATGAAGTATGAAAATGCCAATGGTTTAAAAGATTAAATTTTTCTTTTTCCTTTTTTTCTTTTTTTTTTTGGACAGGGCTGGGTTTGAACCCGCTACCTCTGGCATTTGGGGCTGGTGCCTTACTCCTTTGAGCCACAGGTGCCGCCCTAAAAGATTTAAATTTTTTTTGTTATGGATTTGATATACTGGGCATGCTGCTCTTCCACATTGTCACTCTTCCAAATGCAGGGCAGATTGAGGAAGTGAGGGAGATGGTAAAGATATCGACGAGGGAGAAGATCTTGAGTGAAATCCATCATTGTCCTGTAAGGAGATTGCTGAGTACCCTTTATAAATATGTTATATTGTTACTTCAAATAAAAGACTAAAAAAATACTCAGTGACTCTGGCTATAATTCTGTGTGTAAATTTCTTCTCTTTATGGATCATTTCCCACTAATCTACAGAGATAAAAATTGTGTTCATTTTCTCTTCTTTAAAGAATTACCACAAATCTAAAATCTTAGAACAAAAGAAGGTTATTATATTACAGTTCTGGAAGTCAAGGATCCAGGATTGATATCACTGGACCAAGACCAAAGTGTCAGGGAGGATGCAATCCTGGATGCCTTAAGGGCATGATCTGTTTCTTTCCTTACAGAGGCAGCCCACATTCCTTAGCTCATGGCTTCATTCTCCAACTTCTCAGTACACAGTGTTGACATGAGTCCTCCCATCACCACCTCTGGTTCTCCTTTCTGCCTACTTCATTTTTAAGAACCATTTAAGATTTAAGATAATCTAGAAAAATCTCCCTGTTTTAATCCAGCAGTCTTAATTCCCATTTGTTTTGTAACACACCTTATTCACTATAAGGGTCAGGCTGTGGGGCCATTATTATACATGTCCCATTTGTTAGATAGTAAAACAGCAAAATAGGGTGGTTCAGGACCCAGTCCCTGGGGGAGTAAAAGTTTGGACCACCCCACCAGCTAAAGAACTGAGGTAAAGCCTCTGAGGTTTTTGGCAGAGGGTGAGAGAAATTTGTAGGTGGTAATTGAAGAGCTCAAACCTGGAAGCCAATTATAGAAACAAGGGCTACAGTAGCTTTACATATTTCTCCATATGTATCATATGCATACATTGATTTGTGACTCTCTGTTCCCTTTTTTCTGTTCTGGTTCCTATTTTGAAGTTTACTGGAGGTACTTTTTTTTTTTTTTAGATGAAATAGTCAATGGGGGCCTTACTGAATTTGAGGAATAGTTAATAGGATCCATGAAGGATACAATGACTTAAGCCTCTGGGCCATCTGCCTTTGGGTGAGAGTGAGAACTTCACTAATGAGAAAGATTGGTGTATTTTGTTAGGTAAAAATACAGAGCTGTTTTGCTGTTGGGAGGGGAGTTCAGCTATGTGTCAAGGGGTGAATATGGAAAGTGAGCAACCAAGAGGATGGAATGTGCCAGTTACCAGTGTTACTGCCCATCACCTTCAAGTTCACCTTCGGTACATATTCAGAGACAACAGGATTCCTTGTAGGCATTTCTCCATTGCAGTAAACATGTCGCGCTTTCTCAGTAGAGGGTGCTATAGTTACACTACAAGTGTAGAATAGAACAGCTCGTGTCCAACCCAGTTACATAGACATCGGAATGGAAGAGTTTTTCTTTTTAGTTCAAAGAGCTCTCCTGCTCTAATCAGTTTGCGGAGGGTTAGCAGTGTGGATGTGAGAATTATTTGCCGGTAATCCCAGCCTCAGACCCGGAATGTGTCATCCTCGATGTCCTCACCGCTATAGCCTGGTGTAATCACTTTTCCTACTGCCATCTCAACGTGGACACCAGTGCCTTGACTCCTGCTGCTGCTGTACCTTTCCCAGGTTTGTATTGCACAGCCCTTCTACCACCCAGCCCTTCCGACAGCTAAATGGTATAGTCCAGCCCTCCTGCACTGGCCCTCCTAGTCCTCCTCCATGACCACATAGCTGGACATTGGCTATAACCCTGCTTGTGCCTTGGAGGGTTACCACTGGGCACCCCACTTTTTCTGCATGTCCATTCACCTATACTGTGCCTGAGGCTTACCTGTGTCATAACTACACTCTTGCCCTCTAAAGAATTGCTTCCTCTTTCTTATGATTGCAGACCAGGTCTGCCAGGTCTGTCTCGACAAAGTAACAGACTTCCGCTGTCCACTGGGCTGGAAGTACACCTGTAACACGGTCTGAATCTTTGCTGTAGGGATCGGGGTACCTTTCTGAATTTGTCCTTCCTTTAGTCATCTCCCACAACCCTCAGATATGATTTAGATTTTTTTTTTACATCTTATAGATGCTCTTAATAGTTTAATAATTCTTTATATTAAACTTTTCCTGTTTAAATTAGTGCAGTTTCTATCTCCTGGTTGGACCTAGATTGATCCAGGGGCTGAGCAGAAGGGACATTCTAGCTATAATATTTCATTCAAATCCAAAGACTAATGTGGGATCTTCTGATTTTATTTAGTTTTGATGTAAAGCAGTTTAAAGAATGCTGGGTTCAAAACCACAATACAACAGTTGCTTGTGTCATCTCTGGCGAGAGATGGCTGAGATAATGAAGCAAGCACCTCTTCCATAATAGGGGAGAACAATAGACAGTTTTATGAGATGGCATTTCAGATAGACTCACACGTCAATGACAGGGACTTTAAACATCATTCTTTAGTGTCTATTCATCTCTGAACCTTTTTGCATTTCAACAATTTTGACATCATAAAAAATGTCAAAATAGCCTTAACAAGTTTTGTTTCTATGACTTAACATAGTGGTTTACTTCCCCCAGTGTACACCTGAAAGTTTCATACGTGAGGTTGCCAGTATAGCAGCTGGCTCATGGTCTGGAGCATACTTTCCAGTTTTTCTGCTAGAAACAGCCAGGCTACCTTTTCACACTGATGATGTGCTTTCAGTGAGGGTCCACCAGAGACACAACCAACCGTATGTAAATAGAGTTTACATTTACAAGTGAGAGAGTGGTTTGAGGAACCGGCTTATGTGAATTAGGGCTGGTGCAGTGATTAGTTTTATGTGTCAGGTTGACTGGACTAAGGGATGCCCAGACAGCTGGTGAAACATTTCTGGGCATGTCTGTGAGGGCGTTTCTGGAGGAGATTAACATTTGAACCAGACGGATTAAAAATCACTCTCACCAATGCAGGTGAGCATCACCCAAATTGTTGAGAGCCTGTACAGAACAAAAAGGCACAGGACCAGCAAATCTGCTCCCTACTTGAACTGGAATATCCATTTTTTCTTGCCGTTAGGCATCAGTGCTTCTGGTCCTCAGGTCTTCAGACTCAAAACTACAGCTTAACACCATTTGCTCCTTTTTGGGGGAGACATAGTCTCACTCTGTAGCCCCAGGCTAGAATGCCCTGGCATCATTATAACTCACAGCAACTGGGCAGCACCTGTGGCTCAGTGAGTAGGACATCAGCCCCATATACCAAGGATGGCAGGTTGGAACTCAGCCCCGGCCAAACTGCAACAACAACAAAATAGCCGGGCGTTGTGGCAGGCGCCTGTAGTTCCAGCTACTTGGGAGGCTGAGGCAAGAGAATCACTTAAGCCCAGTTGTGGGAGGTGGCTGTGAGCTGTGACATCAAGGCACTCTACTAAGGGCAACAAAGTGAGACTGTCTCTAAAAAAATAATAAAATAACTCAGCAACCTCAAATTCCTGGGCTCAAGCAATCCTCTTGCCTCAGCCTCCCGAGTAGCTGGGACTGCAGGCATGTACTGGCTGATTTTTCTAATTTTAGTAGACATGGGATCTTGCTCACTCTGGTCTCCAACTCCTGAGCCCAAGTAATTCACCTGCCTTGGGCTTTCAGAATGCTAGGATTACAGGCACTAGCCACCCAAGCTGGCCTATTTGCTCCCCTGCTTTCAGGCTTTTGAGTTTGGACTAGGGCTACCCTATTGGCTCTCCTGGGCCTCAGCTTGCTAGTGGCAAATCCTGGGACCTCTTGGCCTTTATAACCACATAAACTGTAGGACCCAAATCCGGGTCCAGCTAGGATGGGCACCCCCAAGAAAACAGTCACCAACTCCCAAGTCGATGCAAAAGCAAGAGGCGGTTTATTGCTGACGTGTCAGGGTCCTTCAGCCGCTTGGGAGAAGGACCCCGTTTGGCTGTTACAGGCTGGTTTTTAAACTTTAAAACCACAAAAACAGGGGGTAGTAAAGGGGTTATGGTGTGAGGGGTCGTGGGGCGTATAGATTGGTTGGGCTAGTTGCCGGAGCCAAACCGCAAGCAGTGGAACTCAGGATTGGTGGGGCTCGTTGCCCGGGGCCAAACCGCAAGGGGGCAGAGGATGGGAGAGGCTGACAAACAGGATGCAGGCTGTTGGGATATGGCCAGGTGTTCTCCATGGCTTTGGGGGTGGAGGGGGCTTCCTGGAACCTTTTTGGGTGATAGAAAAAGGGGGGGTTACTTCAGCTGCTATGTATAGTAAGATAAGTGTAGATCCATAATTTCCAAAGCATTTTCTCTTTTGGCAGTTTGGGTATGGAAGGAATGGGCTTGACAAAGTGTGAGGGAGGTGAGTGTCTCTTGAAAATACTTATATTGTGCTTCCCTTCTTTTCCCCTAGTTCTTGTTAGAAAAGGCCTTTAGGTTTTCACAGATAAAATTGTTTTCCCCAAGATACACTTCAACTGTGAGACCTTACTGTTTGTTAGAAGAAGCATAATGTAATGGAGTTGGTAGTTCTGGTTTTATTTTCCCAGTCCATTCATCTTCACATTGGAAGCTTTGGGAAAATGTTCTAATTCTACCAAACTTCTATTTCTTCATCTGTACGATAAGGATAATATGAACATCAACAACAGGCATAATACCTACCTTCTTAGGGTTATTGTGAGTGTATATAATAGCTTATTTACTTATTTTTATTTCTCATTAAGAAAGCTTTCTATAGTTTTTTGTTGTTTTTTTTTTTCAAGACAGAGTCTTACTATGTCATCCTAGGTAGACTACATTTATCCAGTACGGTGGTGTCATAGCTCACAGCAACCTCAAACTCTTGAACTCAAGTGATCCTCTTGCCTTAGCTTCCTGAGTAGCTGGGGCTACAGAAGCCCACCACAATGCCTGGCTAGTTTTTCTAGTTTTAGTAGAGACAAGGTCTCGCTGTTGCTCAGGTTAATCTTGAACTTGTGAGCTCAGGCATTCCACCTGCCTTGGCTTCCCAGAGTGCCTGAGCTCACGAGGTGTGAGTCACTACACCTGGGAAATTTTCTCTTTTTTTAAAATCTCCTTTTAAAAACTCAGAAATCGAGTTGCACTTGTGGCTCAAGGAGTCGGGCTCTGGCCCTATTATCCCAAGGGTGGTGGGTTCAAACCCAGCCTCAGCCAAAATCTGCCAAAAGAAAAAAAACTCACCACGGCAATATACTGAGGGCAATAGTGAGACTCTGTCTCTACAAAAAAGAAAACAACACTCAGAAATCAAGATAATGTCCTCTTCGATACCTTCCTAAATGGCTGATTGAGTTGTTCTTGCACCAAGGTTGCTCTTGATTCATCAATGGTCAAGAGTTCACTTACATGACAAGTTTTTCCCTGAATGGAAGGGTGAAACATGCATTTTCGCTACCAAGTCATTGCAGCTACTCCACTGGCAGGAGTCTGATGAGATAGGTTGGAAACAGCTATAAACACATTTTTATGGGCTTGCATTTGTGTATATGCTCGGCTCTGTCTTTCTTCCTTTTCTAGACATGTATTCACTTTCAATGAGTTAGTTACAATTCCCATATAATTGGAAAAATGGCTGTTTTTAATTGGTTACAGTAGCTGGTTACAAACACATGTGAAGTACATATGTTGAAAAAAGAACTTAGTGTAATTAACTTTTTGTGCAGCTAAACATCGATGCCTATGGAACTCTTTGAGCTTTCCTGACAGCACTGGCTATCCCCATCTGGCTTTGCTCATCTCTTAAGTGGTTACATGGTTCCCAGGAGGTAACCACTGCTCTCTCTGTGTTGTCAGTATCCTTGCTTGTTCAGTAATCTCCCTGTTATCTGGCACCCGTGGGGATTGCTAGATTCTGGATAAATGTAGTTTCAGGTTGCTTGAGAACCGCTAATAAAAGATGGGTCTAACTAAGTCTATACCTTACCATAAACTCTGTATTGACTTGATATTGATGTTGAAATACACTAATTAAAAGCAAATTAAGACAAAGAGAAACTTGACTTGCTGTAAGACAGTTTTACTACATTATAAACCAGTCTTGTTGCAGGGTGCAATTTTATTTTAATTTATTTATTTTATTGAGACAGACTCTCACTTTGTCATCTTCTGTAGAGTGCTGTGCATTAAAGCTCACAGCAACCTCAAACTCTTAGGCTTAACCGATTTTCTTGTCTCAGCCTCCTACGTAGCTGGGACTACAGACACCTGCCACAACACCCAGCTGTTTTGTTATTGTTGTTTGTTTGTTTGTTTAGCAGGCCAGGGCTGGGTTCGAACCCGCCATCCCCGGTGTATGTGGCTGGCGCCCTAACCACTGAGCTACAGGCGCCAAGCCAAGGATGCAATTTTAGTTAAAAGTCATTTAATACACTTTTCAGCTTCACTGCCCATATTTTTTTTAACTTCGCATAACTTACATTAACACTAAAACTGTTACAGAAAACACATGAGAGCTGTGGGAGTGATGCAGAATGCACCAAGTTTAAACTCTTGCTTTTTTTTGGTAGGGTCATCTGCTAGTTGCTTGAGTTCCAGTTAACGGGAAGTTTAATGTATTTCTTTTTATGGCTTGAAACTTGAAGACCCTGTGACTCTTCGTTTAGGCCTTTACCCACCACCCTCGATATATGGGGCTGGCGCCTTATCCACTGAGCCACAGGTGCCGCCCTTAGCAGATAATATGTTTAGCGTTTTCCTTCAAGTTGGTTCCAGAAAAAAATGAGGGATTTTACTTCAGTTGTTCACTTATTGAGTATACTTAGATAAAATATCATGTAAAGCTTTATGGGCCATTGAAAGACAAACTTTCTTTCCTTTCTTCTTGTTTTTTTTTTTTTTTAGAGACAGAGTCACACTTTATTGTCCTTGGTAGAGTTCTTTGGCGTCGCAGCTCACAGCAATCTTCAACTCCTGGACTTAGGCGATTCTTTTGCCTCAGCCTCCCAAGTAGCTGGGACTACAGGCGCCCTCCACAATGCCTGGCTATTTTTTGTTGTTGTGGCAGTTTGACCGGGGCTGGGTTCGAACCCACCACCCTCAGTATATGGGGCCGGTCCCCTACCCACTGAGCCACCAGGCACTGCCCCAGGGGAAGCAATTTTAGATAGAATGTTCAATATAAGTCTCATTGAGAAGATCACATTTGAGCAAAAATCTCAATGTGGTTAGGAAGATGGCCATGCAAAAATTTGGTGAAGAGCATTTCAGGGAGAGCCAGCCCAAAGGTCCTGAAGTAAGAGTATGCCTGATTTTTTTTTTTTTTTTTTTTTTGAGACAGAGCCTCAAGCTGTCACCCCTGGATAGAGTGCTGTGGCATCACAGCTCACAGCAACCTCCAATTCCTGGGCTCAAGCGAGTCTCCTGCCTCCGCCTCCCAAGTAGCTGGGACTATAGGCACCCACCACAACGCCCGGCCATTTCTTGGTTGCAGCCGTAATTGTTTGGCAGGCCAGGCTGGATTCGAACCTGCCAGCTCAGGTGTACGTGGCTGGCACCTTAGCCCACTGAGCCACAGGTGCCGAGCCCTGATGTTTTTGATAAACAACAAAGAAGATAATGTATTCCAGCAGAGGGAGAGAGGGAGAGGTAGCACAGTATAACCTCAGAGGTAAGCCCTTACTAGATAAGTGGGCAAGCCATTAGTGAATTTTGAGTGGAGGAGTGACTTGATCTGACTTACAACAGGAGGATCACTCTGGCTGCTGATTTGAGAATGGATGGTAAGAGTGGGGCTGCTAAGGATAAAATTGGGGAGAACTGGTAGAAATCTCTCATGATACAGGTGATGCTGGCTTAAACTAAGGTATAGTAGGCTTGAGATTCTAGATGAACTTTGAAGTGGCCATTAAATTTCCCGAAAGATAGTGGGGGGTGGGTTTGCAGGTGTTTTGAGATGTCATTTAAACATCTAGGTAGAGATTTTGAATAAATAGTTTGGAGGTCTGAGACTTAAGAGAAAGGTCTAGAGAAGAAATAAAGGGTGGCACCTGTGGCTCAGTGAGTGGGGCACCAGCCCCATATACCAAGGGTGGTGGGTTCAAACCTGGCGTCGGCCAACTGCAACAAAAAAATGGCTGGGTGTTATGGCAGGCGCCTGTGGTCCCAGCTACTCTTGAGGCTGAGGCAAGAGAATCACCTGAGCCCAAGAGCTGGAGGTTGCTATGAGCTGTAATGCCTCGGTACTCTAGTGAGGGTGACAAAGTAACACTCTATTTCTAAAAAAAAAAAAAAAAAGAAAAGAAATAAAAATTTAAGTTTCGGGAGGCGCCTATGGCTCAAGGAATAGAGTGCTGGCCCCATATACTGGGGTTGGTGGGTTCAAGCCTGGCCCTGGCCAAAATTGCAAAAAAAAAAAAAAAAAAAATTTAAGTTTCGAGTCTCAGAGCCTATAGTTCAGTGCTTAGGACACTGGCTACGTACGCTAGAGCTGGCGGGTTTGAAATAAACAATAGTGACAACTACAACAACAACAAAAAAATAGTCGGGCATTGTGGCAAGTGCCTACAGTCCCAAATACTTGGGAGGCTGAAGCAAGAGCTTCGCTTGAGCCCAAGAATTTAAGGTTGCTGTGAGCTGTGATGCCACAGCACTCTACCAAGGGCAGCAAAGTGAGACTCTATCTCAAAAAATAAAAATAGTAAAACTATAAGATCACGTGAGGTCATCAAGTGAGTGAGTATAAAAAAGAATTAAGGACTGAGCGAGCCCTAAGCATTCCAATGTTCAAAGGTCAAGGAGAGGCCAGGTTTGGTGGCTCATGCCTGTAATCCTAGCACTCTGGGAGGCCAAGCTGGAAGGATGGCTTGAGCTTAGGAGTTCAAGACCAGCCTGAGCAAGAGGGAAGCCCATCTCTACAAAAAAATAGAAAAAATTAGCCAGGCATGGTGTCAGCACACCTGAAGTCCCAACTACTTGGAAGATTGAGGCAGAAGTAGGATTGCTTGTGCCTAGGAGTGTGAAGCTGTAGTGTGTTGTAATTGCAGCTATGAAGAGCTACTGTTCTCCAGCCTGGGCAACATAGCAAGACCCCATGTCTTAAAAGGAAAAAAAAAAAGGGAAAAGGAGATCAAGAAGGAAGGCATGACCAATTGTTGATTCTTGCTGATAGGTCAAATAAGATGAGTTGTGATGAAGACTGACTTAACCATTGGATTCTTTGGTGAATATCATATGCTGAATTTTCTCAGGCCCGTCTTTTTTTTTTTCTTTCTTTCTTTCTTTTTTGATTTTTTTTGAGATAGTCTCACTGAGTGCCGTGGCATCATAACCTACCACAACATCAAACTCCTGGGCTAAATCAATTCTCTTGCCTCAGCCTCCCAAGTAGCTGGGACTGCAGGTGCCTGCCACAACACCTAGCTAGTTTTCTATTTTGTAGAAACAGGATTTTGCTTTGCTCAGGCTGGTCCTGAACTCCTGAGCTCAGGCAATCCACCTGCCTCAGCCTCCCAGTGTATCAAGCCTAAGTCTTATTGCTTAGGAAAGGATTGAGTAATACAGAAATTCGATATTCATTATATCATTTGAACAACTACTGTTATCCGAGTTTTCACTTTCTCCCCCTACAAAGCAATACCACTTATTTATATATTTATTTATAGTCTTATCAGTATGTTCTGCTAGGATCTTGTTTGATAGGTCTCAAACTACAGCTACCAAATCTAGAGCTACCAAATAAAGTTCTTCCATGAAATGCTAAAAGCATGTCTTTTTTGCCTGAGTAGAGTATAGAGATTTTTAAATATCATTCTTTTTGGGTTTTTTTGAGACAGACCCTCACTCTGTCAACCTTGGTAGAGTGCTGTGTGTCACAGCTAACACCAACTTCAAAGTCTTGGGTTTAATTGATTCTCTTGCCTCAGCCTTCCAAGTAGCTGGGACTACAGGTGCCCAGCACAATACCCAGCTATTTTTTTTAGAGACATGGTCTCTCTTTCTTAGGCTGGACTCAAACTCCTGAGCTCAAGTAATCTACCTCCCTCTACCTCCCTTGGCCTCCCAGAGTGCTAGGGCTATAGGTATGAACCACTGCACCCAGCCATAAATAACCACTCTCTTTTTTTTTTTTTTTTTGTAGAGACAGAGTCTTACTTTATCACCCTTGGTAGAGTGCCATGGTGTCACACAGCTCACCGCAACCTCCAACTCTTGGGCTTAGGCAATTCTCTTGCTTCAGCCTCCCAAGTAGCTGGGACTACAGGCGCCTGCCACAACACCCGTCTATTTTTCTATTTTACAGTTTGGCTGAGGCCGGGTTTGAACCTGCCACCTTTGGTATATGGGGCTGGCACCCTACTCAGTGAACCACAGGTGCCGCTCATAACCACTCTTTTTTGAGACAGAGACTCACTTTGTCGCCCAGGTAGAATGCTGTGGTGTAATAGCTCATAGCAACTTAGACTCTTGAACTCAAGTAATTCTCTTGCCTCCGCCTCCCTAGTATCTGAGACTACAGGTGCCTGCCACAATACTCAGCTATTTTTTTGTTGTAGTTATCATTGTTGTTTGGCCGGCCCAAGCCGGGTTCAAACCCACCAGCCTCAGTGTGTGTGACTAACACCATAAACACTCTGCTATGGGCTCCAAGCCATAAATAACCATTCTTTTTTTTTTTTTTTTTTTTTTTTTGAGACAGAGCCACAAGCTGTCACCCTGGATAGAGTGCCATGGCATCACAGCTCATGGCAACCTCCAATTCCTGGGCTCAAGCGAGTCTTCTTCCTCTGCCTCCCAAGTAGCTGGGACTACAGGCACCCGCCACAACGCATGGCCATTTTTTGGTTGCAGCCATCATTGTTGTTTGGCGGGCCCGGGCTGGATTCGAACCCGCCAGCTCAGGTGTACGTGGATGGCGCCTTAGCCCGTTGAGCCACAGGCGCCGAGCCATAAATAGCCATTCTTAACAAAGTTCTTCACTAATTTCTATTTAGCAGTCATTTGTCAAGTTTTTTATATGCTTAAGTCTGTCTTGCATATGTCAACATCTAACTCTTAAAAGATCAAGGTTATTTCCCTCTTTATGAAGATTGCTGCTCTATTGTTTAGAAATGCAAATTTTACCTCATGCTGTCTTAATTTTTTGTCCTCCATCAGTCCCTTCCAATCATCTGAACACTGTTCTAACTTCTTCACTACTGCTTTCACTCTTAATTTCTCCTTCCCATTTTTACCAAGGTGTTTGTTCCACCCATTAATTATAGTCATGCCTCACTTCACAACAGGGATACATTCTGAGAAATGAGTGAGGCCATTTTATCATTGTGCAAATATCCTAGAGTGTACCTGCACAGATGTAGATGATATAGCCTACTACATGCCTAGGCTATATGATATAGTCTCTTGATTGTAGGTTACAAGCCTGGACAGCAAATCACTGTCCTGAAAACTGTGGACAGTTGGAACACAGTGGTAATAATTTGTGATTCTAAACATAGAAAAGGTACAATAAAAATATGTCCTTATAATCGTATAGGACCAGCATGGTGTATGTGATTTGTTGTTTACTTAATGTCATTGTGTGCTAAGTGATTGTAATGGAAAGGGAGAGACATCCAAAGACTCCAATAGGAAAATTAATACTAGTGTTTCTTCCAGATTGCATTTGGGATTGATTTCAGTACAAAATACGTAAGTAACCTGTCTGATAGCCCCAAGTGCCTTGAGGACCACTTCCCAGCATGATTGATTCTTTGCCATCCGACCAAGGCATCGAGAAATCTTGACCAGGTTGCTTTTAGCTTTTGAGTCAAAACATAGTCATTCTCGGAGGACATTGTGAAGCAAAGGAAACTGGAAAAAAACAGAAGTGATTGAAGTGGACTAGAAATCGGAGTAGTGTTCTGATTATTGAGAGGCATGAGGAGGTAAACCCTGGCTAAAAGTTGTGTAAAGAGGAGCTTAGATAGAGAAGGGAGAGGAGAATTAGGACCTGTACATTTGCCCTTGTCGTCTCTTAGAGGATATTTGGTCTTGGCATTTTAGAAAGCTCTTTATATGGGGTCTGAGCAAGGTATTATCTCTTTTTTTTTTTGAGACAGTCTCACTATGTCACCCTCGGCAGAGTGCTGTGGCATCACAGCTTGGGCTTAAGTGATTCTCTTGGCTCAGCTTCCCAAGTAGCTGGGACTACAGGCACCTGCCACAACGCGCAGCAATTTTTTTTGTTGTTGTTGTTGTCATCGTTGTTTAGTAGGCCCAGGCCAGGTTCAAACCCACCAGGCCCAGTGTATGTGGCCAGTGCCCTAACTGCTGAGCTATGGGTGCCATGCCAAAGTATTTTTCTCTTGAGTTGAATGTTTTTCCTGGGATCCTGGAGTTCCCTAAGATAGTGAATAAGTCACTGGTACTGGAATTCTGTGCCTTGTTCTCCTTTTCGTTACTGAGGTCTTGCACTAGCATAGATAAGGTGATTTATAGCTTTCCCTATCTCACTAGCATCCATTCTAAACCAAAAAAAGAAAAAAGAACATGGATCTATGAGAACTTTGGCCTCAACTCATGAACAAAACCTACAAAGGAGTGGCAGCATGTTTGACTAAGTTAGCCAGAGCAGATGGCCCTGAGAAATAACTGTTGGTATAGTATATATAAACAAATGGCAGCTCAAAAAGTCATTTTTTTCTGGGTGTGTGCTATTTTATTCATTGGTACTCATTATTAGCGGTTAGATCATAACTCAATTGAACATCCATGGGGTGAGGTTGATCCTTACCTGGGCCCTCACCCAAAGTCTTAGAAATGACCCTGAATGGAGATTATGTAGGTTGTATAGTTCTTGGAAAAAAGAATCCCCTGCCTATTCCTTCCAGTTTGATCTTGCTATTGACCAGCAGGTCTGCCTAGGTAATGGAGGAAAGGAGACCCTAGTTCTTAGTGATACTGTCATCTTGACTATTTCAGAATAAAGGTGAAACTATCTTGTTTATACACATTTGCAGGACTAATAAAAATGTATTCTGAAAGAAATAATTGTATATAAAACTGTACAGTAGCAGCTGTATTCAATCATGTGAAACCCAGGAACCAGGAAAGAAACTATAAAGAACCTCTTCCAGGCCCAGTCATTGCTGTGCTTCTGTGTACACAGCCTTGGTTAGCTTAAACAAATGGCAGCAATAATTCTTTCTGTACCTGTTTTCACCATTAGTCTCTTGGCTTTATTGACTTCCTCCTCTTTTTCAGATTTCGTATGTACCAGCTAGGGTGGGAAGGAGGAAAAAACCTTATATTCAAATTGCTTTCAAGAAGAAAAACCAAATGAGGTCACATTGCATGAAAGAGCAATAGAAACCGTTTTTCCATGGTCTGAATTTTCTGGCATCGATACCCTTCAATTATTCTTTAGACTCAAAATCTATCATAATTATCTTCTAAGTCAGAAAGATTGACTGGTTTGGTAAACTTTAATTCTGGGATAGCTGATTCTTTAAGATATGAGACCCTTTATCTGTCTTCCTTTAATATTTCTTATTCTAAAATTGCACTCTTCTTAAACACTAGCCATTCAACAAGCATTTATCATGTATCTGCTGTACTTTAGACATTGCACTTTGGGTTTTAGGTATGCAAGAGTAAGCACTATAGGTCCAGGTCCACTCTCACAGAGTATTCAGAGTATGAGAAAATGTATTTTGGTGATACTGAGATCTTGTGCCATTTGATAGTGTTTTTCCCCCTTTGATAACTCCCAGAAAAATTTAGAAAAATCATTTGTACATTCCAACTCCAATCTTACACAAACCCTTCCATCTTTTAAAAGCAACTGATATGGTGAAAAGTGTATTAGGTAGGTACTGTAGCCAAACAGACACTGGTTCAAATCCTGGCTCTGCCAGACTTGGGATAAGTCACTTAAATTCTGAGTTACTGAAATTCCTTTCCTTGGAGGTAGTAGGATTAAACAAGAGATTGGTACTAGGCTTTTTTTTGCTTATTTTTTTTAGAGAGAGTCTCACTTTGTTAACCCTCAGGAGAGTGCTATAGCATCACAGCTCACAGCAACCTCTAGCTCTTCGGCTTAGGCGAATCTCTTGCCTCAGCCTTCCAAATAGCTGGGACTACAGGCACCTGCCACAATGCCTGGCTATTTTTTTGTTGTTGCAGTTTGTCTGGGGCTGGGTTGGAACCACCACCCTCAGTATATGGGGCCAGCACTGTGCTCACTGAGCCACAGGCACTGCCTGGGTTTTTTTGTTTGTTTGTTTTATTGTTGGGGATTCATCGAGGGTACAGAGAACCGGGTTACATTGATTGCATTTGTTAAGTAAAGTCCCTCTTTTTTTGTTTTGTTTTGTTTTGTTTTGTTTTGTTTTGTTTTGAGACAGAGTCTCACTATGTCGCCCTTGGTAGAGTGCTGTGGCATCACAGCTCACAGCAACCTCAAACTCTTGGGCTCATGTGATTCTCTTGCCTCAGCCTCCTGAGTAGCTGAGACTACAGGCGCCCACCACAATGCCTGGCTATTTTTTGGTTGCAGTTGTCATTGTTATTTAGCAGGCCCAGCACGGCTCGGGCCGGGCTGTGGCTTGAACCCGCCAGCCTCAGTGTATGTGGGTGGTGCCCAACTCACTCAGCTATGGGTGTTGAGCCAGGTAAAGTTCCTCTTATAATTGTGTCCTGCCCCCAAAAGGTGTGTCATACACCGTCACCCCCCACTCCTCCTCCTCCCCCCTTCTCTCTACTCTTCCCTTCCCTCACTCCCTCCCTCCTTTCCTCTCTTTGTTCTTCCCTTCCCCCACCCCCTCCCTCCTTCCCTGTCTCTGCTTTTCCCTTCCGTCACCCCCTTCTCCCTTCCCTCTCTCTACTCTCCCCTTCTCCTACCTCCTCCCTTGGTGCTAGGT
>CAUYON010004185.1:0-10699 GCA_963573935.1 Arctocebus calabarensis
CTTTAGATGCCCACATTCGAAAAACAGAAAGAGAGCATTTCAATAAACTCACAAGCCATCTTATGGAATTGGAAAAAGAAGAACAATCTAAGCCTAAACCCAGCAGAAGAAAAGAAATATCCAAAATTAAATCAGAGATCAGTGAAATTGAAAACAAAATAATCATTCAGAAAATTAATGAAACAAGGAGTTGTTTTTTTGAAAAAATAAATAAAATAGATAAACCTTTGGCCAGACTAATCAGAAATAGAAAAGTAAAATCTCTAGTCACCTCAATCAGAAATGATAAAGGAGAAATTACAACTGATGTCACAGAGATACAAGAAATCATCTCTGAATACTACCAGAAACTCTATGCCCAGAAATTTGACAATGTGAAGGAAATGGATCAATATTTGGAATCACACTCTCTCCCTAGACTTAGCCCAGATGAAATAGATCTCCTGAACAGACCAATTTCAAGCACTGAGATCAAAGACACAATAAAACATCTCCCAACCAAAAAATGCCCTGGTCCAGATGGCTTCACACCAGAATTTTATCAAACTTTCAAAGAAGAGCTTATTCCTATACTATGGAAATTATTCCAAAAAATTGAGGAGGAAGGAATCTTCCCCAATATGTTCTATGAAGCAAATATCACCCTGATACCAAAACCAGGTAAAGACCCAACTAAAAAGGAGAATTTCAGGCCAATTTAACAAATGAATATTGATGCAAAAATTCACAAGAAAATCTTGGCCAATATATTACAGCTTATCATCAAGAAAGTCATACATCATGATCAAGTAGGTTTCATCCCAGGGATACAGGGTTGGTATTCAAAAGTCCATAAACGTTATTCACTGTATCAACAGAAGCAAAACCAAGGAGTATATGATCCTCTCAATAGATGCAGAAAAAGCATTCTATAAAATCCAGCATCCTTTTCTAATTAGAACACTAAGGAGTATAGGTATAGGTAGCACATTTCTTAAACTGATCGAGACTATCTATGACAAATCCACAGCTAATATTTTACTGAATGGAGTAAAACTAAAAGCTTTTCCTCTTAGAACTGGAACCAGAAAAAGTTGTCCTCTGTCACCATTGCTATTCAACCTAGTGCTGGAAGTTTTAGCCAATATAATTAGATAAGACAAGAAAATAAAGGGCATCCAGATGGGTGCAGAGAAGGTCAAACTCTCCCATTTTTGCTGATGATTTGATCTTATACTTAGAGAAGCCCAAAAACTCAACTACAAGACTCTTGGAAGTCATCAAAAATAAAATAATGTCTCAGGATATAAAATCAATGTCCACAAGTCAGTTGCCTTTGTATATGTCAACAACAGTCAAGATGAGAGGTTAATTAAGATCACAACTCCCTTCACTGTAGCCTCAAAGAAAATGAAATACTTAGGAATATACCTAAGAAATGAGGTGAAAGACCTCTATGAAGAAAATTTTGAAACCCTAAGAAAGGAAATAGCAGAGGACTTTACCAAATGGAAGAACATACCATGCTCATGACTGGGAAGAATCAACATTGTTAAAAAGTCTATACTTCCCAGAGCAATTTACCAATTCAACCTCATCCCTATTAAAATACCAACATCCTTCTTTTGAGACCTGGAAAAAATGATTCTGTGCTTTGTATGGAACCAGAAAAAAAAAAAAACCCATATAGCTAAGGCAGTCCTTAGTAATAAAAACAAAGCAGGGGGTATCACCATACCAGATTTTAGGCTGTATTATTAGGCCATAGTGGTCAAGACTGCATAGTACAGGGACAAAAATAGAGGCATAGATACTTGGAATCATATAGAAAACCTGGAAACAAAACCAACAACTGACAGCTATCTAATCTTCGATAAACCAAACAAGAGTGTTCATGGGGGGAAAGACTCCCTATTCAAGAAATGGTGTTGGGAGAATTGGATATCAACATGTAAAAGATTGAAACTGGATGTGCACCTTTCTCCACTCACAAAAATTGATTCGAGATGGATAAAGGACTTAAATTTAAGGCATGTGATGATAAAACTCTTCAAGGAAGTGGAATTTACAGGAACTGTTTGGTTTTTTCAGTCTGAGCTGTTTGGTAAGAGTAACCAGGTTTTGCTTAATGGCAGAAGCCAGTGTTGGAGTTCTGAGCAGCTCTGCCACACTTGAAGGCCAGACCAATGAGGTCTCACTAGGAGGTCTGAGAGCCCTGGGCCCTCAGTTTTTTTTCTTCTACCACACTCAGGCAGAAGGCAGTGGCTCTCATGGGTGTGGTACTCCAAGGTGCCAACTCTTATGGATACATCAGGTGCAAAATGGGGAGCAGGAAGAACTTCACCAACATGGCCACCTCATATATTGGAAAGCAGTTTTTAAGACAAAACACTGGAGATGGTCAGATTCCCTGAATAAAGAGTGAAAGCTTATAAATTTTGTTACACTTGGAAGCAACCAAAGAGTTTCTTGATTTTAAACCTCTTAGAACTCAGTCCATATTGCAATCAGGAGTGTAGGTTTGCTTTTCACTTGACTATTTTATTTAAAAAACGGAAAAGTAATTTTCATATTATTTTCATTTTCTTTGTAGGAGTTGGGGATATAAAGTGTGTTGTCACTAGAAACATCATCAGTTTGTTTTATGTTGCACGTGTGTATGGTTATGTGGTATCAGTATACCCCAATCAGTGAGAGTGTTGGTGTTCATTCATATCCATAACAGAGACCTATGCATTTCGATCCTAGAACATGAGAGGATTTTCTTATTTATCTCTAAGCTCTGTTGTGTGAGCTCTGTCTTTTCTCATTATCTCATATTTAAATTTAGATGTTATTTGCATAAATCATTTTCAGAAGTAAGTTTTGCTTCCAGGTAAGAGTGAACACTTTGGCCTGTTTGTTAGAAATGATTGTTAACATATGTACTTCGTAATGACATTTCTTAGATACACAAAAGCAAGTAAAAAGCCAGTGGTGTTACCTAGTTTCTAAAATGTTGTTTATGTTTATTGATAATAAGTCATTTACTTAAGGCTCAGTTAAGACACTCAAGATAGGAATAATAGTACTACTCACACAAAAACTTAAAAAAGTCTTGCTTGTACTGTATCACATCATACTTTACTTTAATTCTTAATAAACTGTTCACTTGATAAAAATTAAAAAATAAGGCTCAGTTAATATAAAATGGAATCTTCATAGATCATGTCTAAGGGATACCCAGAGACTGCAGCTGTTCAGTTAATTTTACAGAAAGGATAGCCAGATTTCACTTTGGAAATTTCTGGAAGCTTTTCAGTAGTCCATTGGCTAATAAAATCTTTACCACTAAAAGAATATTATTCTTATGTCATAGTAAGCATAACCATAATATTTGGCATAATAAAAGCCTGAAAGATAGTTTATTTTATGAATCTTTTCTTCTTCCTACAATAGAGGTATTGTAAATCATACTTTTATATTAACGGTATTTCTCAAAGCAATATATATTAACTATAAACTAAACCAATCTACAAATAACTGTATGCATCTGTAAATTCTGTTGTATGATGTGCTCTAAACTTTGTTGGAGTCTTTTAATCAGCAAATTATATTGTGAGCGTATTTGTACATTGTTAAAATATTTTTTAAGACACTTAATTGAGTAAGTGTCTCTGTTGGAGTGATAGTTTTGAAGGTGCAAAACTTCATATTTGAATAAAACTCTACTGTTTACAAAGAAAACAAAACAAAAAAAAGAAATTATTATTCTCACATTCATTCCTACAATTTGCTTTCTTATGCTTTCAAGCATCCTCATAGTGGGCCATTCCACTATAAACCTCTCTAAAGTCACCAGTGTTTGTCAGGTTTAAGAAATGGAATATATTTTTGCATTGTGTGAGTTTTGGGAGTTGTGGGAGTTTGAAACAACTTCATTTTCTCAATGAAAATACCTCTTCCTCCTTCCATAAAAAGGAAAATGTTACACATCTTAGTAGATTTCTGATGCTTCTCTGTAAGTTCTACTCATCAATAATCTATAAACTTAATTGCCTACTTTGTTTCAAAGCATCATTTCCCGCCCTTGAATTCCACAAGAAACATCAGTCATCCTGTCTCTTGTGCTGACCAGAGTTCAAATATATGTTTACATCTTTTAAGTTTATTTCTATAAAATGTAATTCCTCAGAAAAATATTGTGGATACCTCTGTAGGTCACTGTTTCAAATATTCTATTACCAATATTGTATTTTTGCTAATATTATTCTTTATTAATATTTATTTTCTAAATATTAGGTAATATATTCTTGTGCATCAAAAGTTTATTTTGTGTGACTTTATAGCAAATGCTGCCAAATGGCAGTACTACTGGCTATAGGTTTGGAGAAATTAATAGGAAAGTTCAAATCAATTATTTAAAAGCATATGAACTTAAAAATATAATTGCAATTATTCATGGTAGTTTATAAATTATTGGTGAGACATTTAAATTAATGATAAATCTGAAGGAATTGTGTTTTATCTCAGGGCTTTCATCAATTTTTCACAATTTTTGAATTTAGAAAGAACTTGAAATAGCATAAACTTGTTAAAGACTTGTTATTTTCAACAAGAGCTAAGTGAGTGAAATTCGTTTCCACAGACTCAGTATCAAATTTCCGTTACTCTCGTTAAGGTAGTCTTTAAATAGATGTATGCAGAGTTTATGAAATCAAATCCTTTTTTTAAAACTTCAGTAGAATGTCCAAAGTAAGAATTACCAAACAGAAAAAAAGTTTTAACTATTGAACTCTGGGTCAAAAACATTTGAGTTGTCCTCAATCTTAGAAATTATAGAAAGCGGTTTAATTCTTGTTGTGTAGTCATTAACATCCTGGTGCTCTATCATACACACAAACTAATGTTTAAGAAGAAAATCACTATCTATCTGTGAGTTTTGGCCCCAAACTCCCAAAACCCAAGAACTACAATTGACCACTTGACGTATTTCCTCTATAAAAAAAAATTTAGTTCTTTCTAAATTCAGGTATATTGTGATGGAGAATTTTAAGACTGATTTAAATCATGTCTTTCCAATAATAATTGACATTTCTTGAATATCTGGGACTGTAGATTTTTATCATTTGTATTTTTTTATCTTTTACTTAGATAATTCATTTCTTTTTAAATTTCTTCTTTGAAAAAGTTTCCTATATTTGCTTTGGTTATTTAAAATACTATTCATTAATTGAGTTAGAAAAAGAGATATTAAACAAGCAGTTATGAATGTAGCCTCTTTTATATATGATGATATTTCGGCCAACAGCTATTACCCTTAATATTACATGAACAGAGAAGTTTCACTTACCTGCCTTAGAACTAACCGAGTCCTTCTGAGATTGTCATTGCCAATAGTTTTCAAAGCATGTATTATCTAATTATAGACAGGCATTTTATCAATACATAGACAAGTAGGATTTCTATTATTTTTTGATCAATTTCTCACTACTTGTTGCCCAATAGATGTGAGCTACAAGACAATAAACTAAGAATAGCATTTCGTTTACAAGGAGGATGAGCCACTTTCATATCTGTAAAAACTTTTAGCTAATTAATTCAGAGAATCTTTAATCAAAACAGAAAAGATGGAATACATTCCTGAGTATGCGATTGCAACTATCTGCCAAAACTATACAAAATATGTAAAATTAAAAGCTTTGCTTTCTATTAGATGCTTTAAATTAGATATACCAGCTAAAACATTTCAAAGACTATCTTCCTTTAGATTACTTACTGACCCAATATGCTGCAATAATGTTCCTGTTACTCAAAGGAGAAATTGCTAGACATTTCAGTAGAACATGCAACCAGTGTTGAATCATAAAAATGTGGGCTGTCACCCATATGTCCTTCATTAATACAAAAGTGATGATAAAAAGATATTTATCATAATTTATTAATGAAAATGATAAATTACTTTCACTCAGTATTAAATTCATACTTTTCAAATAAACTATTGATGTTATTCTTTTGGTTAGTTAGGAAAATTTGCCATTTTATGATTATTAAACATTCAGAATTATGTCACCTACTGAATGAAATAAGATATTTCACTGCTATAAATGAAAATAAAACTCACCCTCCCTGTTGTTGCATGTGTCACATTTGTTCTTTCTAATTCTTTTTTTTTTTTTTTTTTTTTGAGACAGGGTCTCACTATGTCACCCTCTGTAGAGTGCTGTAGCATCACAGCTCACAGCAGCAAACTCTTGAGCTTAAGCGATTCTCTTGCCTCAGCCTCCCCAGCAGCTGGGACAACAGGTGCCCATCACAACACTCAGCTATTTTTATTGTTCTTGTTATTCTTGTTTTGTTGTTCTTCCCGGGCTGAGTTTGAACCCACCAACCCTGGTGCATGTGGCAGGCACTCTAACCACTGAGCACGGGCACCAAGCCTCTTTCTCATTTTTTGTCTTTTTTTCTTTCTCCTCCCTTTTTCCTTTTTTTTTCTTCTAGTCTCTTTCACTTTTCTCTTCTTTGGTTGTTGCTTTAAATTGTTAATTGTCCTTCATGTTTATTGGATTCATAGCACTTGTATTATTTATGAAGTACATGTGATATATTCATACAATCAAATAATGTGTAATGGCAAAATATGAATAACTGGAATGTCTATCACCTCAAACATTCATTTTTTGTGTGTATTGGGAACATTCAAACCTATTCTCTAGTTATTTTGAAATATATGCTATTTATTGTTAACTATAATCCCTCTATTGTGCTCCTAAACACTAGACCTCATTCCTTCTATATAACTAATATTTTTGGATTCATTAACTAGTCATATCCCTCTCATACTATTATGCATTAGACTGATAGTAGCCGTCATTCTATCTCCATGAGATCAATTGTTTTAGTTCCCACATATGACTGAGAGCCTATGATATTTGTATTGTGTGTCCGGATTATTTCACTTAACATAAAGTTCTCCAGTTCTATCCATGCTGTTGCAAATGATAGATTTTATTCATTTTTTTATGGAACAATAATATCCCATTGTGTATACATATCACGTTATCTTTAACCGCTCGTCTGTTCATGACCTTCAGGTTGATTTCCTGTCCTAAACATGGTAGCATTGCTATCTCTTTGTTACATTGATTTCCTTTATTTTTGGATGTAAACCCAGCCTTTTTGTATCATTGGCTGTTCTAATTTTCATTTTTTAAAGTGCCTCCATCACATTTTCAATAGCTATATTTCTTTTCTTCCTATTTTTTAAAATTATCTTTTTTCAAATGTGTTTGCATATGCCTTCATTTCTCCTTTTAGAATATATATTTATATATATCGAAAACCACTTTTAGTATTTCTTTAGATACCTATCTGCCTGTTGAAGACTCACAGAATACTATTTGATTTAAAGTACTGAAATCCAGAGGTCTGGTCTTTTCTTGGTTCTACTATCTAATTGACAATTTTCAAATACCAAATGTGTGGCATTATATCTCTGTTAGCCTGGATCTTAAAAATATTTTTAGTCTGCCAAATTTCTGAAATTTAGCAGACATGCATCATTACAACAGTAAGGACTTTTCAGCTCATGTGTATTTGAACAATGGGCCATGGTAACTGCAATGTATGTAATACAACAGTGTTTAAATCAATAATTATTAACTTAATCAATAATTTATTTAAATAAATAAATATTTTATTAAAATAAAATTTTGTTAAAATATATCATATATGTTTATATATGATTTAAGTTTTTAAATCAATAATTATTAAATTAAATCAATAATTTATTTAAATAAATATTTTAATAAAGATTAAAATCATATATATATTGTGTGTATATATATATATATATATATGTTTATGCAAAATTTAAAGTCCTAAAGATAAATATCAGAGCAGAATTACAGAAACTAAACCCTGGTAGTCCCAGTTTATGACCATTAAGTCAGGTAATGGTGTATAAAAAACAGAGGTAAAGCATATTAATTCATGTGGAGATGTTAGGACTGCTCCGTCTGTTTTTAAGAATAGAAAAGAAGATCAGTTCATGTCGGCTCCCAGGGCTTATTTCCTTAGGGAAGGATGAATCCTGTGTGCGTTTCCTGGGTATATTCAGAAGTGGCAAAGCTTCTAGTCACATAACTTGTCACTATTCCTGCCAGAGGAAGAACAATCAACCCATAACCTCTGGCATAAAATAGGAGCCCACTACTACTCCTGAAGAAGGCAGTTTAGAGCTTTTTTAGCCATGTGCCTACCAACATATGAGTTTTTCAGCAAAACATGGGGAATCATGTGCTGTTTCTGAAAGAGTATCTTTCAAGGTAGGGTGAAATATCTTACATCGCTAGATAGTCCATTCATTTAAGTATGTGACAGCCATGAACCTGCAAAGCAGATTCTGATAAATCTGTTTTAGAAGCAGTCATGAATAAAAAATAAAATGCAGCACAGGAGAGAGGTGTAGGCCACCATTTCATTAAAAATAATTGATTGCTCTAACCCTGCTAACAGAAATATTAGACGTTTTCCTATTTGCTGATTTAGCTTGCCCATTTTAAGAAAGCCATTTACAAATTGTTACTCATCAATGAGCAAATCTTTTCATATAATAAAAAATAATCATCTTTACCAAATTTTGAAATAGTTCCAATATAGTTCTGAAAAGACTATGTTACATTTTGCAAGGTGAAAATGAACATTACCTTAATGCATAAAAATATCCTTCCCCTTTAAGGAATAAAATAATGCTGTTAATAACGCAAAGTTGTTTTTATCTATTAAAAATTGGCATGATCACATAAAACATATCAAGGCTAGTGTTACATCTTATTTTGAAAACAATCGTGTCAGTCTCAATGTGTGGGTAAGGGTGTGGTGGGGAGGGAGGTATCGTCAGCTAATTGGAGTCCATTGGTGTGGAATAAAGTAAATTAAGTTCATCACAACTGGCTGACGGCCTCCTCCTGTCTCCTGTGCCTATGTACTATCATGTTGGCTAACACGTATGAAATGCCCAGTTGACTGAAATGCATTCTCCATGCCTATTTATTTGCTATTGTAAGATACAAATAGACATTGACAAAATGTGAAAATCTGGTACCTAAATGGGGCAATTTACAAGCTTGCTGAAACATACTCTATTCTCAACAAGGCCTGTTCTACTCCATATAACTCTGAACTCTACTTGAAGTGATTCTTTACAACCAAATTGTCCCCCCAAAGCACTTGCCTTATATATATATATATATTGACTCAGTAATTCTCATTAAATTCTAGGGCTGAAAATAGAACATACCATGGTTCCTACGTAAAGGGTAGCTAATATCAGAGATTTTACTCTTAAAGAGTTAGAGCTAATTTCCATGACAAGTTCTTTTTCTAAATTATTTTATCCTATTGTTTAACAAAAGTGTGTAGGCATAAAACAGAACATTAAATCTTCTGAGGCTTTATCCACTGGTATATTAATATTGATGTAGGTATTTTTACATCACTGTTTTAAAGACATCATAAATAATATTATGAAATTTTGGATGCAAAATTTAATAAACTGGGATTCTAAGTCATTTATAGATATAATTACACTAGATAGTCTCGCTCAACTTCATCATTGCTATATTTCAAAATGTTAACATGACATTGTTTAAACAGGAAACTTTCATGTTTATGTAGTATCTGCATGTACTTACAGGCAAACATTAATTTGATACTTAGATAAAAAAGTATAGTTTGTTTTTATAGATTGAGGGAGATAAGTGGTAAATTGATTGATTGAACTTTATGTGATAATAATAAAGTGTACAATACATTTCATGCCTTTGACAATCCTGAAATAACACCTCCCCCTTCTGTGGCAAAATGGGCCTCTGAAAAACTGGTCCCTGTTACCAAAAACAATGGAGACCACTGGCTTGGTGAACAGTCTGTCTTAGAAACTGACACCAGCATGTCGTAGTTCTACTAATAAGGATGTGGCAGTGGGGACTAAGGATGGCGGTGGAAGCCCAGTGTGTAATGTTTAAGCAGAAAACAACAACAACAACAAAACAGAACATGGGTTGAAACATTGTCACCTGTCTTCATAGAGTTTCCTTATCTTAATACTCTGTAGGAAATACAGAATTCCCAACTTATTTAGGAGCCAAATAATAGATACTCCTTTAGAAATGCATGACAATGCACACATATTTTGGAAATTGAACAAAGGATGTTGGAAAATCAATTGCAATTTTTTTTAGAAACAAAACAGTATGAAATCTCTTAAATGGGCTATGTAGACAAAAGTAGTCAAGTTACTATCACAAAGCATAAACCCTTAACACAATGTATTTATGGGCAGCGCTTGTGGCTCAGCGAGTAGGGCGCCGACCCCATATACCAAGGGCTGCGGGTTCAAACCCAGCCCCGGCCCTGGCCGAACTGCATCAAAAATTAGCTGGGTGCTGTGGCAGGTGCCTGTGATCCCAGCTACGTGAGAGGCTTAGGCAAGAGAATCGCTTAAGCCCAAGAGCTGGAGGTTGCTGTGAGCGGTGACTCCACAGCACTCCTCCGAGGGCAATAGAGTGAGAGTCTGTCTCTACAGAAAAAAAAAAAACAAAAAAACAATGTATTTATACATCTACTATCAATATTAAAGTTCATATGTAGATAGATATAAACAGATAGTAGATAGATATGTAGATAGTTGACAAATACCTATGACGTGTGTTATGTTTATAAAACACTCTGTTTATGC
>CAUYON010004187.1:0-23356 GCA_963573935.1 Arctocebus calabarensis
ATGTTTTCATATAGTAAACGAGAAAATATCATGAACGGTATGTCAATCAGGTTGATAAAAATATCTCAGATTGCATGTGAAGCCCCCACACTGTACCCCATGGTTGAACTAATGTACACAGCTATGATTCAATAAAAAAAAAATTTAGTATTTTCCCATTTGTCACAGGCTTGCCACAAAAATCATACGTGACCTTTTCCTCAATCCCCATTGTGGCCACCCCAGTCCAGCCCATGGTCCTCTCCTGATGTTGAAATAGCCCTTGTTGTCCATCCATTCTCCACTGAGTAGCACGTGTCTTTCTTTTTTTAACAGTAAAATCAGATGTAACCACCTAAAATCATGGGCTTCCTACTATATTTAAAATGTAATCCAAACTTCTGGTGCTCTAAACCGGGGATCTGACTTTTTTTTTGGTAAAGGATTAGGTAGTAGGTATTTTGGGCTTTGTGAGATATACAGTCTCTGTTCCAGCTTCCCAGTTAGGACAGCATAGTGTGAAAGCTGCCTTGGTCAGTGTGGAAATGAATAGGCATGTCTGCATTCCAATAAAACTTTATTTAAAAAAAAAACAGGCAGCAGGACAGATTTGGCTCATGGTGCATAGTTTGTTGACACCTGCCCTATATGAACTTGCACTTGCCTATCTCCCTACTCTTGGGAATGTAAGAGAATTCTAACCAAGCTGGCCTCTTCTCTGCCTCTCTCTCTAGTCATTTTTGCCTTAGACCTCTGTACTTCTGTCTCTCTGCCTGAAATTCCTTGATAGATACCTTTACCTGGTGGGTTCCTCTGCTCTCACTGGGCTCAGCTTATACAAAAGGACTTAAATAATCTTGTTTATTCATTTTGTTGTTAACATAAGATGTAAAAGTCCTGAGTGATCCTGGTTATGCTATATCTTTGGCACTAGACTGTTGCCTGGGAATGGATGCTGTGCATTAAATATTTGCTGAATGAAATGGCTATAAGGAACTAATTTGAAACAGGGTTTCCCTGAAATTACAACTGTTTAATGCCATTGTGTATTTGGCACTCTGTTTTACTCAGTTGTTACACCAGAAATCACTAGGCTGGTCAGAGCAACTCCTTAGGAGTCAGGGAATGTTCCAGCAGCATTGGGGATCGTGCTCTGTGTTAGAGCAACTCAAAGGCTTTTTCACTTTTTCTTTGCAGCTGCCCAACTATCACCCAATTTCCATTTGGGTTAGAAATTCCTGTTAGATTTGTTCTTTCAAAAGATTATAGAGTTGTCCCTAAGTTTCTGAAGCTACTGAGGTTCCTTTGCCCTACATCTACTTTAAACTACTATTGTATTTTAATTAATATAATTAATGTTTTAATTCCCAAGTTTATTTTTAAAATATTTTCTGCCACAAATCCTTCTCTCTCCCAAATGCAGAGTGATGGAAAGATGGCTCCAGCTTGAACCTATATACATCTATATTTTCCAAAAAAAATTAGCTTGGGAGTAGGGCTCCCAAACATTTATTTTTATAAGGAAGTGATCACTGTAAGCCTGAGGGCCACATCCCTCCAGTTCACCCTAAAATAGGAGGTCTACTGTGTGAGCACAGGGGACTGGCTATGGACAGACCAACAGACTGGCCTGGGCATAAGACTTCATGAAAAGAGAGGAGAACGATTCAGGAAACAAGGTGGTATCTGCTTCTGAACTGATCTCTAGCCCCTAGATGTAAATGGGAATTTAGGGGGAGAAAAGGCTACACATAAAAGTGGTGAGAGTTGTTTCTGAAGTTACTTGTGTTGACATTAAGACAAGGAGTTGCACTGGTTGGGTCCAAAGGGGTTAAGGGATTCTCTCCTGTCTCACTAGACCCTTTGGTATCTTGAAAACCAAAGTGAATCAGCAGAATTGTGTCCTATTGCAGTGGTGCCAACCAGAGAGGTGATCGGGTATGGAGGAAGGAAAATCCAGGGGGCTCTGACAAGGAGTTGATGGGCTTGGTTCCGAGGCTGTGTGAGATCTCACCTGGGGGAACGTCAGACAAGTTAGGAATAACATGGTGAAGATTCATTTTCTTGAATGACCAGGTGGAATGAATGGCTAGTGAAGTGCAGATAACATTTTTCTTATCACTTATTTCTAAATCTTCCCCTTGGGAAGTGGCCTCTGATTGGATTATGCAATCCTTTCATAAGATTTGTTTTACGGTTGTCTGTGCTGAAGTGATTTGTACTATAATTCAGTGCCGTCCACTCTGATCTCAAGGGCTCTGTGGCATGTTAATGACATTTGTTCCTGGGGATCACTCCTGGGCTGAGACTCCAGTGGGGACTGGAGGGAAAGGACTAACACCCGCAGGCCTTCGCCTCAAACACAATGCCCAGAGAGGGCTCTACAGCAAGGCAGTCCACAATCTACAGATATGGTAGTGCAATGGCCACAAAACTTGCAGGTATTGAGTATAATGCAGGGAAACAAACACAAATATACATTGGTACATTCATGGGAGAAAACAAAGACTATTGTACTTCTAATGCATGCATGAGCTTAGCCAAGATACGGAATCAAATCCTCTGATTACGAGCATCAATATGAATCAGAACATAATAAGGCATATTGTCTTTCCCATCAATCCTGCTCATAAGACTTTATCCTGAAGAAATTGTCACACATGTGGGAAGAGATGAGTTCTCTCCTGCAGAATTAATTATAAGTGTACAAAAGTGAAAACAACTTAAATCAATAGGGGATTGGTTAAGTAGATGATGGCTGATCCAGGCACTAGCTGTTTAAAAGAATGATGTAGCCTGATGTTTATCGATTTACAAAAATGTCCATAGGACCCTGTGGAGCGGAGAGAGTGATTTACAATAAAGCTTGTAGAGCTCCGTTTCAGAAAACCATGTCCATGCAGAGAGGCCCAGACAGCCCCTGAATGATGCTCATGAAATGTCAGCCCTGCTCATCTCTGGATGGCAGGGTTGGGGTGTCTGTGTGTATTTTGTTTTGGGGGGGATGACTGCATTCTCTTTCACTTAAACAAAAGCTGAATTGCTGTATTTATTTTTTAAGATAATATCTCCTTAAGATAAGAAGCAAACAAAATGGCACATGGGATTGGCTAGGACAGTGAGAATGGAAGAATGTACAAAGTCTGAAAACATCAGCAAAAGGAAATCTCACAGTCAAGGGGTTAAAAAGCTGCATCGCAATTACTGCAACGAATAAAGAAATAAAGAGGTAACCAGAAAAGGAACTTTCCTACTAGGCCATACCAACAAACTAAAGACTTTTACTGAGCTAGGTGTCAAACATCAGCTATCAAATATCACATCCATCTTTATTTAGCTCAAGCTGTTTTAAAAAGTAGCAACTTCCAAGCAAAGCTGAGCTCTTGGGATAGCCTTTTGTCCACAGGCCACTTGATCTGTTGTTTTTCCTCAGGTCTGGCATGGGTGGACTTGTTTAAAAATTAAAGTAAGTATGTCTTGAAGAGGAACTCAGGTGGGTACCAGAGTAAAAATAAAAGACATTCCCCTTACTTCTCTCCCATCCCCCATGCAGAGAGGGCTCCTCTCACAGGAGAAGAGATTTGGTCCCTCCTGGCTGCATTGCAGCATTCACCACAATTCTGATTGTGCTTTATTTTTGCCTGTCCCTCTTCTTGGCTATGAATACTAGGAGGGTATGAGTAGCGCCTATCGGGTCCACTGCTGCTGGTTCAGAGATCAGAACAGGACTAGCACAGAGCAGGTACTCAGCATGAGTACTGGATGGAAAAAACATAAGGGGAGTAAGGGAGGAAGGGAGAGATGGCAAATGCCTGGGCTTTTGCAAAATTAGAAGATGAGGCTGTAGCTGCTAATGTCTGCTTGTCTTTGACAGCTTCAAGAAGTGTCCACATGTGACCTAGGTGACGTGCATCTCTTGTGACTCAGAATACGTACTCCCAGGTAAACACCATGCTCATCTCTCTCAGCTAATTTCACCTTCCCACGACCTCTATCCACTGACAGCTCTCCAAGCTGCCCCACCTGTCCAGAGTGGGGAGTGCCAGGCAGGATGGCTAAAAGCACGGAAAAAGAGCACAGTGGGCCAACTCCACGGCCAGCCCTTGATCTTGCTGGAGGCCCAGACCTCCTGAGTACGAAGTGCTCTGGCTATGGGGTCCCAGATTGCGTTTGCTCACAGCTAACTAAAGGGTCTGGAAATTAAAGTGCTCTGGGGACAGCTGTCATCCAATGCCTATCATCAGGCTTAAGGGGACACACAGCCCAGCTACCTGGTCCCTTGGCTGAGACAACTCCAGTAGTGTATTTGGTGTCCTTTTCTGAAGCTCCCTCCCTCAGAAGGATAAAGTTCCAGCTGCCCATTCTGAGGCTGGGTTGATACTGTCCCTCGATTTGGGTATCTTCCCTTTCTTGTGCCATTCCGTACCTGGTGTCCCTGTACCTCTAAGGTAAAGCACAGGCCCTAATGCCCATCTCAGGGTCATCTTGGGGGAGCCTGGCATGCCCTTCCTTATGGTCGGCTCTTCTCAAAGGTGCCCAGGGGGCTGCTGGTGGCAAACCACTCTGAACTGGTGTTAGTAAGCCATTGTGGGGACGAGTCCCAGCTGTGTCCCCACACTCAGGAGGTCTGGGTGTCCTAAGACACCCCAGGAGGTCTTAGGAGGTCTTGGGAGACACCCCAGGTCTCAGGAGGTCCTAAGACACCCCAAGCATCCAGAAAACGCCAGCTGAGTACAGAGATGTGGCTGGCCCATAAATCAATGCCTGTGTCTCTGCAAAGGGAACAGCTCATGATCTGCAAAGTTCAAAGACTATTATTTTCTGTTGATCTTCCTTCATCCAAGAATGATTCCCCAAAACAATACCCTGGAGTTTAGTGCTGAGCAGCTGGGAATGGTTTCCTGTCTGCACACGCAGATAAATATGGGTGACCTTCCTTTGTGATGGATTGGTCCTGAGGGCATTCAAATACGCAGGCACATGAACATGATGTTTGGGTTTGCTGGGAGATGAATTCTCTTTCACACATATCACAAGTCTCTTTACTTTACCTTTGCTAAAGGGTACTCTGCTAGAACAAAAATAATGGTCATGGTATTCATGATATAAAAGCATTTCTTGAACATTTATTACGTCCTAAGCACTGGGTGAAACACAACGTCTCATTTAGTCTTCACATATCTGTCTCTAAGGTAGGTTCTGTGATATTCAGCCCCCACTACAGACAAGGCAGTTGAGGCTTCTAGAAGGGTCAGTAAACTTGCCCAAAGTCTCACCTTACAAAGGACCTGAGCTCTAGGCTACACTGCTGCGTGCGGGACCTGCTGCATAACTCGTAGGGCTCAGTACAACGTGAAAAGGGGCCCTACATTCGACACTTGAGAGTTTCAAGGTGGGAACAACAGATGATTAACCCACAAACCAGGGAACTCTGAGCACAGGGCGTGCTGAGCTATACAGGTCACACCCTATGAAGCTTTCCCTGGTTATTTGGGCTCAGAAGAAAGAGAGGCGAGTGATCAAAGGTTTCTATGTTGGACCCTCCTGAGTCCTACATACTGAACAACACCAGATCACATTAGACTGCAATTATCTTCTGTCAGGACCTAAAGCAGCTCCCCTGACAGCCCTGCATAAATACCTCCCAGGGCAAGGCCTGCCAGTCCACCACAGTGCCAACCCCGGGAGCAGGAGACAAGACCTGCTGGGTTTCTTGCAGCTCATGCAAACGTGGGCTGTGGGCTGTGGGTCTAGGCCAGTCTTCCGAGCAGGTGCCAGAGCAGGTCTGGTGGGAATTTGACCAGAGAACTGAGGCAGATGTGGCAGGATTCTATCCACAGAGGGAGGAGCCAGCCATTGAATGTTGAAACCAGAGGCAGCGACACTGACTCTGTCTCCTCTACCAGCCTGGTAACTTTGGGCAAGTTCCCAGACCATTTTAATGTTCGGTTTTCCCCACTGTGAGATAAAGACGGTGGCATCCACCTCTCAGAGCAGGACGTGGTACCTGGGATGATATAAAACTGACAGGTGATATAAAACATGCCGATATAGCACATGGTCAGTGCTCGACTCACAGATACACTAGTCCAATGGCTGTTCTTACCAGGAAATGTGTGGCGCAGTTGAAGGAACATGTGACATGAAGGGAGATCATATGGGTTAAATCCCAAATGCTGGCCTAGATTTCTCATTTGTGTGAACTAGGAAAAGTCACTGAACCTTTCCCTGGGTCAGTGTCCCCCTCTACAAAGTGGGTGCTATCTACAACACACAGGATTCTGTGAGCCACACTTATGCAGCTAATTATGGAAATAGGAGAGGTGTTCTTTTTTTTTTTTTTTGCAGTTTTTGGCCGGGGCTGAGTCCGAACCCACCACCTCCAGTATAAGGGGCCGGCGCCCTACTCCTTGAGCCACAGGCACTGACCGAGGTGTTTGTTTTTATAGCCAGTGTTGGTTGCTATAACTTGCAAGGGTTTTGAGTAGAAAGGAGACTCCTTTCCCCAAATCCCACTGTCCTCCCAAATGCTTCAGGAGCCACCTTGCCTGCAACTCTCTTACAGGAGTCTAGAAGACAAGTGGCCTTTCATCTAAAAGGTTTTTGCAACATTTCCACATTCTTGACCCCAATTCAATGGATTTCATTTCAATACCTGCTCTGTAGTGAAACTCAGAGGGTGCTAAAAATGAAAACAATGAATCAGAACAAATTCACAGAGCCAGAAGAACCTACGCCATACAACATCCCAGTCTTCATCTATTTTTATGGGATAATGCTAATCATAAATAGATATTTGAGGTGGTTTATGTTTTGGTGGAGAAACATCTATCCCTAACTGAATAGCTGTGTATTTAAGAAATACAAGGCACATAAAAAAGTCTATTTTTCTTCAAAAGTATGACACATATATAAAGCAATAAAATCCAATATTCTTTCCTAAACTTTAAGGAAGGGCAGTGCAGGAGGAAAAGTGGACCCTGTCTAATCGTATATACACATGACAGACAGAGACATGCCTGCTCACAGCTGCCTTGCATGTAACCACTGTCATTTACATTTAGAAGACTTTTCTGGTCCATCCGAATACTAATCACTCACATACAGAGACAGGGTACCACAGACAAAACCAGGAATCATTCTTCCATTCTGCTCAAACTCTGGCCTCTTTAATGATTTTCCCTATGGGTTCTCCTAACTTGTTCTGTGCATCTGCGTGTTAAGAAGATTTCTGTAAACATCAAACTCAAATCCCAGGCTCTGTCTCACCAGAATCCATCTCTCCTACTGAGAGGAGGCCCTGGACAGTTGGGCCTGAAGTGACATGATCTACCCTCACCTGCTCTCTCTCCTTCCCTTCAGCCTGTTACCACTTCTCTGGCCCCAAACACCCTTCAGCACAGTGAATTCGCTCTCACGGTTACAGACTACAGAAGTTGGGAAGGGAGAGGGTCGCTCCTGCCGGAGAGGGCCGCTCCTGCCGGAGAGGGCTGCTCCTGCGCGAGAGGATCTGGAAAAGTGCATAGGGACCCACCTCCCGGAAGCTGAAGGGAGAATTTAGGCATCTCACATACAATTATCCACCTGGTCGTCTGAGAAGGTTACCATGACAACACTTCCAGAGCCTCCTGTACCTATGAGTCATTGATACATCCCATCAATTCAGTGAAGGAGGAAAGAAAAAATGGTCAAAGCAATCCTCAGGCTACCATCTCTCATCTGGTCTCTGCTGAAAGGCTACTTATTTGTTTGTGTGTAATGTAGATGCCCCTATAGTGTTACTGTTAATATGGTGTTTTTTCCACTCCAGTGTACTTTAAAGCTTCAAGTCAAAATGGAAATTTTTATTTTATTCTCTACTTTCTCAAGCATTATACTTAGAAGTAACTTCTGCTGCTGGCCATAGAATAGTTTAATTAGTATGTACCAGACTTAAAAAAAAAAAAAAGAGGAGTTCTAAATTCTGCAACCTTCCCTAATAGTAAGATTAAAAAGAGGGAAAAGACAGCAGGAGCTCTATGGTAACCTTGAGCGATTTCTATAATAGTAGGTACCTGTGTTTTCAGAGAGGGAGATAAAATGTGTTGCCTTTGGCTGTTTGACTGAAAACTAATGGCTTCTTCATGCTCGTCTTCTAAGAAAAGGGGAAAATTTCTACCTGTTTTACCAAAATAGTTCTTATGAAAAGGCAATTATGTGAAGAAATAACAGGAATGTGTATTCTCATCAAAGCTCAACCCCAGCACAAAGTTCAGCCTCGGGCCCTCAAAGGGATAAGGTAGCATGGTGCCCAGCATCAACTATGCACCAGACAATTCAGTGGTGGTCACCCTGGGAGAATAACCTTCAGAGAGGACGGAAGATATTTTCATAGCTTGCAGCACCCTGGTCACGCTTTGAGCTTTAGCCTTCAGACTCTTGCTTCTATGCAGGGGGATAGTGTGACGATGTTGACCCATGCCAACAATAGAACAGTCTCCCGAATCTCTAAAGAACATTGTGCACCACCTTCCCAGCAATTACACCAGTAGCAAGCTGACTCGACATACCTGTGGGTGACCCTTCCATGACATGGCCGACATAGGGCCCTTCCCGAAAGATTGGCCTGTTGTCATTCTGATCAATCACGATGACTTCCAGCGGCACTGGCCCCTCGAGGGTTTTGCCGTTGACATCAGTTGTCTCCACAAAGAGCTATTTGAACAAAGAGATTGGGGGAGAAAGAAGGCATTAATCCACTGTGAAAGTGAAATCAGGTTCTCTGGGAAATGTGTGTCATATCAGCAATTTTATGAGCCCTTGGCCATAGTCAGACTTTGGTCTCGGTGACTAGTCACTGGAACCAGAATAGAAACTAAAACAGTCCAGAATAAAAGGCAACAACTCGTTCGCGTTAGATGCCCTTCGTTAAATGTACAATTAACTCATCAAATCTGCAAAGAAATTAAAAAAAAAAAAGAAAAAAAGAGAGAAAAACCAAAACAAAATTTGCAATCAGCCATAGCTGAGAAAATGTGCTTATGTTGTTTCTGCTTTTCCAGTATCATTATGCTTAAAAATAACATTATGCTAATAAAAATAATTGACTAAGCAGTTATAAAGTGAGTTCATTAAGAGATAACCAACAGTGTTCATGGCAATGCTTGGGAGAAATTCCAGCTGGTGAGGATTTGTAGAGGGCCTTCCCGCAGCAAGAAACAGCATCTGCAGGGGCCTGAAAGAGGTCTGGGGATTCCTGTCGACCAGGCCTGTTATACTAATTTTTTTTTGGCCGGGGCTGGGTTTGAACCCACCACATCAGGCATATGGGGCTGGCGCTCTACTCCTTTGAGCCACAGGCACCGCCCTGTTATGCCTATTTTATATCAGGAGGATTTCACAATTCCATGAAACAATTCTATGTAGAACTACCTTCACATCTCAAGGGAAAAGGCAGCATTAAATATAGTTTATTATTTGTCCTGGAAACAAGGGTTATGGCCTGGCATTTCTGGTATATCACAGTGACCTGATGTTCTCATTGTGCGTAATTCAGCTTTAATTTAACTCAGTGCTGACAGTCACACTTCTTCTTGGATATAAGTGGAGATCTCTGCATAGGAGGTGACAGAGTATTTTGGTCAGAAAAGGGCATCTGCATTTAGAATCTGAGCACAACTCTTCACCACCTGTGTGACCTTGGGCAAGACACTCAGTATCTCAGTTTGCTCATCTGTCAAATGGGGTTAATAAAAACACCCATGTTTGGGAAAATAATAACCAACCATCATCTTGTGTTTACATAGACTGTACACCCTATTAACTCACTTGATCTTTACAATGGCCCTAGGAACCATTTTACAGACAAGGAAATGGAAGCAAACAGAGGTTAAGTGGTGGATTTGACCTTGGGAAGTCTGCCTCCAGAACTCACATGTTTAACCACTAAAGCATTGAATGGAAGCCCTGCCACATAATGTATCTCAAGACTATTAGCAGCAGCTATTGTTGCTACTGTTATGAGTACTACTATAAAAGCTAGCCCAAGTTAGGAAAATGAAAGATTCCTGCTACAAATCAGTCCTGTTATATCCCCACCTGACCTGAATGACCGTTTTTGAAAGTAGCATGGCAGAACTCAACACCGTATGCTTTGTTCCACTTAGTTAGCACGTTGGAACCTATTTGAGAAGAGCTGCATTACATACATGAAAATATGTGTTGCAGTGATACTTCTAATAATAAAATTACACTGATATCCCTTTAAATGTCCAGTGGAAGGGGACCAGTTGAATAAATATTTGAGTAAAAACATGTTAGAATACAGCCATCAAATGATTATAAAATCTGTTGATCTATTGAAAATATATAAAATCGCATGTATATACCTGTGTAACATGTAAATGTGAACAGAATTTGACAGCAGTAAGCTAAATGAAACCAGGTATGTGTGGGTAGAGGAATTTTTTGTTTCATTTTTTCTTTAATGTTATATCATTGTTTCACTCATAATTTCACACCTGTACTCAGACTTTGGTTTCTAGGGCTTGATAAAATAATGCAAGGAAAAATTAATCAAGAAAAAAAAAATAAGTGGATAGAGCCTTCTAACATTTTCCCACAAAGGAGACTTTACAGAGAATGGACTTTTATGCTTTTTTTTTTTTTTTTGAGCTATTATGAGAATACTGCTAACAAAGTAAATCAATCAAAATGAAGTGTTGGGGCCAATTTCATGTAATAACAAAGGTCTAGCTTTTTGTATTCCCGAAATAGCAAAGGACTTGACTTTAAATCAACAAAAAAATCTATGTCTAAGGATAACAAATCTTAAGCTTCTACAAGACTCAGCTAGTATCATAAGCCACAGGTAGGATAGAGAATCAGAAATCATATTTGCCAAATATATAAATATGTTGGTACTTGGAAGAATAGACTTCAGATCCAACTCAACATAATAGAAAGACAGACCCTATGGAGATATAATTGGTCATGAGTATGCAAAATACTGAGCTAAATTTTCAAAAACTATACAGATAGACAACCTGATGATATTTTATGTTACTATTCAGAGTTGACTCTGACTTTTTAGTGGAGAATAATATCAACAGAAGCCAAGACTTTAGGAATAGTCTCTATAAAAATAGCAAAACCCTGTTAAGTGGAGCTTCCTCATTTTAAAGCTAATTTAATGAAAATTCTTGGAGGCCTCACTACATGTCAGTCATTGTGCTGAATGTCAGGTGGGCAGTGGTTAATGAGAAAGACACACCAGCCTGCAGAGATAGGCAACGGACAAGAAAAACATATGTATGTATAAATAAGACAATTTCAATTTCAATCTCAGTAGCCCTGGAGATGAAGGCTGTGAAGAACAGGAGATAGGTCACATGCTAAATCTTCACCATCCAGCACTAGCAGCTGCCAGCCATGTGTGGCTTTTGAAATCTGAATCTCAGTTCTCTGGTCAAACTAAACCTGTGTCCAAGTGCTCAGTGGCCTCGTGTGGCTGGCAGATACCGAGCCACACAACACAGATGTGGAACTTCCCATCACTGCAGAGATCAGGCTGAAGCCTGGCCAAGAAGCGCAGGTAGGAGGGAGGCCAGTACCCATCTGAGATAAAATGGCTAAGAAAATCTTATTGCTGAGAACATATTCCAGCTGAGACATGAACGCAAAGAAAACAGAAAGCTGTGGGAAAATGCCTAAACAGCAGGAATATTGCAAAGGTAAATGAGCTGAGGTTGGGACAGACTTGGTGTTCATTCCGGAGCAAGGAATGGCTTCCATGAGAATTAGGGCTCAACTCAGCTCCAATGAGGTAGGTTAAGGTTCATTCCTCTACAGGAGTACAAGTTCAGCTCCAATGGGGTAGGTTAAGGTTCATTCCCCTACAGGAGTACAAGTTCAGCTCCAATGGGGTAAGTTAAGGTTCATTCCTGTATAGGAGCACAAGTTCAGCTCCAATGGTGCAGGTTAAGGTTCATTCCCATACAGGAGTCTCTGCATATAGAAACTTGGGCCCAAGTGAGGAGTGAAGACTGTTCTTCCTCTGCGTTGCTGGGAAGGCAGAAGGAAGGGAACACTACCATGCTTGTTCATGACAAAGGAAGCACAGTAGCCTGAATAAAACATATAATAGAAATATCAGTGCTTCACTGAGGTGCAGATAGTTCTAAAACCATCATATTGATAATGTGGGTAAAAATGAAGCATGTGTGTGAAGAAGCTGTTAGTAAATACAGCCTTCCCTAACCAATTGCTTACTGTAAAGAAATCCAGCATTCCTGAGAGTTTTCATAACTGTTCTCCTACGAAGGTCAGACCCACAATTAGCAAATGCCAAACTTTCTGAAGTGAGGCTTTTAAATTCTGGCAGGTACCTCAGAAAATAAACATTCAATGGGTATTCTCACCTTCCTTCTTTCTTCCTAATTGAAATACCCCAAACACACAAATCCTTAGTTGGAAAAGACTGGAACAATGTTTTTCTCTTTGAATTACATGATAGAGTCAAGTGGCTGTGTGTGGGGTTCCAAAAACAAAAGAAGTTGGACTGTACCCAATGGGAGGCATTGCCACATGTTCTGTCTTTGTGTTTGAAGTGAGCTGGCTCTTAGCAGAACCTTCCCTGAGAAGAACACACACGAGCTGCTGGCAGAAGGCAGTGGAATAATTGCTCAAAGGAGATGGGACCCACCCAGCCCCTCACCGCCCATTTCCAGACCATCTCCTCAGACTTCTGAGGACCTTCTACTCTTAGTTCCAGTGGTTAATTTACCTGGGAATAATGACGTGTAAGGCATGTTAATAAAAATCTCTACGATGGAGCCAGAACAAGAGGGGACACTCAGTAAATGACAGCTAGACAAGTTGTTCAAGGTTGTATGTGATATGCTAACTTATTCCACGGCAGCTAGCCTGAACTCTGACCATCTATACGTTTGATCACCTTCTGAGTTGTGTGTTCTAGCTCCTTTCTATTCAAAGTTCAGCCCTCCCACCCCCCACCTGCAGCACTGGAGTCCCACGGGAGCTGGTTAGATTGCAGACTCCTAGCCTGGCCTAGTTAGTTCCACTAAACCATTTTAACAACATTTCTAGGGGATTCTGGAACACATTACCGTGGGAGCAGGTTACACTGGGACACGGGGTAGAGATGGAAGTCCAAGGGGTATTCAGAATTTGAGAATGGCACTCCCAGGTTCAGAAACAGGAAAAGAAGCTCCAAAGGGAAGGCCAAGGCTGGCCACCTGCCCACTTGCCTCTGCGTGGCTCTTGGACTCATTTGTCATCCCAAGTACACAGGTGAGGCGAAGGGGATGTTGTCTGGGCATCTGTGTAGAAAGCCCTTTCATGCGCACACACACATACTTACATACATGTCATACACAATAAAACACACAGATCCAGACACATACACACACCACACACATATGCACATGTTTCCCATAAATAGCACTTTTTCCCGTCTTCTAATCTTCAACTGTGCCTGACGACCACTTAAGAAGCATGTTTTACCTCATCACATTCTGAGAAGGCATCAAATGGCAAATAGGTAGGAGAGAGTTGCTTATTAATTGAAAGTGAAGTGTTGTAGAAAACAAAGTGAAACGGAGAGGTCGCAGAGACGGGAAAGTTCGCAGAGACGGTGAGTGAGGGCCGCGGGCCCTGGACCGCCTCAGCCTGAGTGTGATGTTTGTACCCCAATGCTGCAGCATTATTCCTCCCACTGAGAAGGAATATCCCTGGGAGGGGTGACTCATCAAGCATTGTCATTGCAGGGGCTATGGGTCATCATCCAGGGGAGATTTGTTATAAATTCTTTAGAAGTTTACATAGAAACCAGCGCTTGGAGAGACCCTGGTGCTGGAGATTTACTCAGCACTCTTGGGAAAGCTCTGCCCACCTTGGAGAGAGATGAAGAGCCCAGCAGCCTTGGTGGCAGTGGCCGGGGTGAGAAGCCAGAGGGAGGGTTCTGGGAATTGTGGTGAAAACACCATCCCTGGATTCATTGATACCAGATTCTCCCCCTGCACTGGATCTGGGCTCTGAGCAAGGTACCCATCTCTCTGCACCTTCATTTCTGTATTAATGAGAGCCTTCTAGAATAGATTACACAAAATACCGCTTGGAAGTGTCTGATGCAAAGCTGGTACTGAATTTTAACCCAAATATTATTCTCCGATTTTCAAGGGACCTTGGCTAATAAGGACAGGATTATTTCACATTTATAATAATTCAGTCAAAATATTTTTAAATGTCATTATTTGAGGCATGGATTTTTGAGCAACTAGGAGGTATGATAAATGCACTGAATGTTGTCGAGAGGGTGGTCCTTTTCCTACAGATCAAGAAAGAAACTCGTAAGTCCCCCTCATCCTGAAATAAAACCTTCTCTTGTGTCCCAGCCACGCAGTCAGCAAGCCCTGCCCAGCCTGCTTGTTCTGCGTTCAGAACGCACCATCTTCTCTCCACATCCCTCTCCCCCACCTCATGAGATTAGCCTCTGTCACCTCTTACTAGGGCCCCCCACGGGCTCCGAATGGGTCTCCCGCATGACTGCCTGCCATCACCTACTCTCTCTATGGCTTCCAGGGTATCTTTATAAAGTTTTTGTGTACTGATGCTCCCCTATCGTGGACACCTTCCAGTGGTTTCTTGTCACTCTTAGGATGAACAGCAAATGCCTTTGCTCTGAGTAGTCTTTCTATAATCTGGCTCCTGCCCACTTTCCAAACATCATTCCATGTTATGGGAAATCCCCCTTGTTCTTTATTACCCAGCTAAGCCCATCTTTCCTCAGGTCTTCCAATGCATCACATTCCCTGACACAGGGTTTCCACCTATAACCCTCCACCAAGTGTTATAGCTCCACATTCCTCTGTTCATCCTTCAGATCTCACCCAGATTTTAAGGAGATCCTCTTGGCCCCTCCAGACTAGCTAAGGTGTCCCTGGTTTATACTCCCATGAGATCAGCGTCCTTCCTTTATAATACTTTCTGTAGCATGAAATTGTTCATTTGCACAGTAATTGGCTTAATGTCTGCCTTGCTGATCAATGTCTGGCCCCATGAAGGGAGGGGTGGGGCAGCCAGTCCTAGAGGCCTAGACCCTGTGTCTGGCATGTAATAGGCACCCATGTGACATTGATCACATCAAGTCTTCTTTGAAGAGGCAATATCTCTTTTTTCACTTTTTTGAGACAGAGTCTCACTCTGTTGCCCTGGGTAGAGTGCTGTGGCATCACAGCTCACAGCGACCTCAAACTTGGGCTCAGGAGATTCTCTGCCTCAGCCTCCCAGGTATCTGGGACCACAGGCACCTGCCATGATGCTCAGCTAGTTTTTCACCCAGTTAGTAAAGATGGGGTTTCACTCTTGCTCAGGCAGGTCTCAAACTCCTGAGCTCAAGCAATCTACCTGCCTCATCCTCCCAGAGTGCTTGGATTGCAGGTGTGGGCCATGGCACCTGGTGCAATACCTCTTTAAGAGACTGGAATTCCAAGTTCCAACCTTGGCTTTGGCCATCTGTCCTTTCCTTCTATCCCTGGCACATAAGACCTGACAGTTGGTCTGGCTCCATGGACTGCAGGCCAGTTGACTCTTTGCTCAGTTTTAAGTGAAGAACAAGAACCCCTTTGGTAAACAGTTTCAAAGTACATTAAATTGGCTACTCGCTTTTTTAAAAGAAGGGGAACTAGCATTTATTTGGTGTCTACTGCATGTCTAGAATTTTTATGTATTATCTCATTTGTCTCAAAACAACCTAAAGAAATACTTCTTCCCAGCAGCAGAGAAATGTAAGTAACTGGTCGGCCCATGGCCACAAAGATGATTTGTGGTCAGACTAGATTCAAACTTGGGTCTGACTCTAAAAGCCATGCTTCTCCCACTATGCTCGTGTTTGTTAAATATTTTTGCACGGATTCCCTTATATCTTGTTTTATTCTCCTTACTAATTGTGTTATTTACTTAATAGTTTGGGTTTACATTGATCACTATTTTTTATTCTGTGGCAAAATTATCCATGAATTTAGGAGCCTGAGGAGCTTATTCTATGTTTTTATTAATACATATGAAAATATGCATTAAGCCGCACAGTAGCCTCTCTATATTAGGTAGAAGCCTGCCACAACTGCAGGGTAGGCAATGTTACAGTATCAGCCTAGCTACAACAGGTTCCTTTGGAGAGGTCACAGACTTACTGAGAAGAAAAAAATGTTACCTTATGAATTTAATTCCTGAATGATGACAGTGAATAGTGGGTGTGGGGGGAGCAGGGGATAGGAATCACCCATCATCTGTTTAAAGCAAAAATGCTCCAAGTGCCCATCAATCCATGAATGGATTAATAAATTGTGGTACATGTACACCATGGAATACTATGCAGCCTTAAAGAAAGAAGGAGACTTTACCTCTTTCATGTGTACATGGGTGGAGCTGGAACATATTCTTCTTAGCAAAGTATCTCAAAAATGGAAGAAAAAGTATCCAGTGTACTCAGCCCTACTATGAAGCTAATTTATAGGTTTCATATGAAGGCTATAATGCAACTATAGCACAAGAATACGGGGAAAGGGGCAAGGGAGGGGAGGGGAGGGGGGAGGCTGGAGTGGAGGGAGGGTAATTGGTGGGGCCACATCTACGGTGCATCTGAGAAGGGTACAGGTGAAACTTACTAAATGTAGAATACAAATGTCTTCATACAATAACTAAGAAAATGCCATGAAGGCTATGTTAAACAGTTTGATGAAAACATTTCAGATTTTATACGAAACCCGCACATTGTACCCCTTGCTTGCACTAATGTTCGCAGCTATGATTTAATAATAATAATGAAAAAGTAAAAATGCTTTATCTGACATTGAGATACCACATTGACGTGTACTCCACTTGAGGGAGGCACAATGTCTGGGAACCAGGATATTAGTATTGATCTTCCATGTGCTGCATATGGGAGGAGAAAAGGGGCTCAACTCCTGAAATGGGGAGGAGGTGAGGAAAAGCCACTGGAGCCAGAAGGGAAGCTGAGTTGGCAGAACAGTTTTAGTTGAAACACAAGTGTGGGGTCCACTTGGCTGCCCTTCTCGGCACCCAGCGCCCAGGTTCTTCTATCCTCCTTGGGAAGTGGGAGGCATGAGGGGATGAGAACCACTCATACTATATGCAAACTGACGATTGTTCACTCTAACTAATGTACCATAAAACAAGAACACACTGAGCCGCATCACAAAGCACGTCCCTTTGAAGCTGGCCTTCCGCTTCATGACAGACGATTAACACTGTGCCCGTCCTGTGACTTCTCTAATCTCCAATCAGGAAAGACACAATTTATTCCGACAAAATTTGACACTGTGATCTTACCCAACGGGATAAACTGATGAACAACAAAATGTGCTACAAGATCTTTTTTGGGTGAAAGCCAAATTGGAGAAGCTGGCTCATAAAAGCCATTTTTTAAATAATATAAGATGGCCCAGGCAGCAGATGTGAAACGTGGATCAAGGGACTAAGAAACAAAGGATGACACACGTGGCGGGTCGACTCATCAGTCATTCTGGGGCAAGACAATTCAGGAAGCACTTCTATGACCTTTGTGAACTCTGATTCTTCTTGGGGAAAAATATTCAAGGCAAGTAAAACACACACTCACAAATAACTTTTGGGGACACTAGAGTTTAACACCTGCCTGTCGGTGTACTGAGCTTGCACGCATCCATGATTTTCAACCATGTAAGGTTTTGAATCACATAAAATAAAGAACATAAATCCGTTGTAACTCTTACACAATAATATGACTCAGTTTCTGTTTTGCAGATAGAGAAGATGTTTCTCCTCTACTTCTCTGAGAAACTAAAGAATTTTTAGATAAGAATGCTGCCCTTGACACTATCTCTGGAGTATGTCCATAGAAACCTCCAGTTGAATCAGGGTCCAAGACACAAACAGAAATGGATCCCATTTTGTTCATCCCATATATATATATATATATATATATATAATTTTTTTTTTTTGGAGACAGAGCCTCAAGCTGTCACCCTAGATAGAGTGCTGTGGCATCACAGCTCACAGCAACCTCCAGTTCCTGGGCTAAAGCAAGTCTCTTGCCTCCGCCTCCTAAGTACCTGGGGCTATAGGAGTCCGCCACAACGCCCGGCCATTTTTTGGTTGCAGCCGTCATTGCTGTATGGCAGGCCTGGGTTGTATTCGAACCCGCCAGCTCAGCTGTACGTGGCTGGTGCCTTAGCCCATTGAGCCACAGGCACATTTTTTAATAGAGTATAGTTATAATGCTGGAATTACAAACCTATCATTGGATGTCAAATTAGGGATATCCACAGGTCTGCCAATGGACATTTCCAGCTAAACGAGCCTGTAAATTCAGATATACTAACTGTACGTTTATTTGACTCACACAAAACCTTGAAATGCAGATGAAAAACAAGAGCCAGTGTTTGATCCCAGATGGAGAAAAGATGAGAGCCTGTGTTTGTGAAGATGCTGTGATAGAAACCGGGGCTCACTCTAGCAAGATCTCAACTTGATACCATCTTCCTGGGAGGCAGTTTGAAAGTACATTCCAAGAACCTCTAAGATGTTTATAGCTTAAAAGAAAAAAACATTTCTGTAAAAATTCCATGAAAATAAAGAAGCCCAGGAAGATTTTTGTATAAGTATGCCACATTGTTTATTTATACACAGATGATTTCTAAAAGTTGAGAATGGTAGGAAAATTTTAAGAACAATTATTTCCCACCATGGATATGATATTTGTTGTGATATGAAAGAAATGATAAAACTAATCCTAACTCATTTTATTAATGTAATAGTTAAGTTGCCCTTTCTTTTTACACCTGAGTCCTTGTTTATTTAATATATTATGAATTCATTTATTATAGGCTCTTTTGGTAGAAACTTACATTTTCTGCATAGAGATGAAAATATACTCAAAGTCCAATTAAATCATAATAATTTGAGGGCAGGAGCACTATTTTCTAGCTATTTCTTCTATAACTAATTTAGTGTCTTGTATAAGAAAAAAAAGATTGATATTGTCATTGAATTTCTGTATGCACATTTCACATTCTCTCCTCCCCCTAGAATTGCAAAATTTAAACCTTCTTCAACATCGTCACCTCACTGATTAATGAAACTTACTGAAATTACCCTAGATGTGGAATGAGAAGCCTGCCTTTAAATTTCAAGTCTTGTCCCCATAGAGAGGCCATGGTAGAATAACCTCCCCCTATAGCCCCCAGATTTTTACGTCCTAATCCTTGGGGGAAGCTGTGGATATGTAAGTTTACATTGTAAAGGGGATTATGCTTGCTGATCATCAGAGTTTAAAATAGATTAACCTGAATTATCTGTGTGGGTCCAGTGGAATCACAGGGGTCCTTAAGGAATCAGGGAAGGTCACAGTGCAGGGTGTGAGAAGGACTTGGCTGACTGTTGTTGGTTTTGAGGGTGCAGACACCGACCATGAGCCAAGGAATGCCAGCAACCTTTAGAAGCTAGAAAAGGCAAGAAAATAGATTCTCCCCTAGGGAGAACTGAATGTAGTCCTGCAGACACCTTGATTTTAACCCAGTGTGACCCATGCCTCAACCTACAGAACTACAGGGTAACAAATTTATGTTGTTTTAAATTACTATGCTTGCAGTAATTAGATACAGCAGCAATAGGAAATTAATATAGTGGCCACATAATTTATTGCCCAAATCAGAATCTTTTTTTGTTTGTTTGTTTTGAGACAGAGTCTCACTTTGTCACCCTGGGTAGAGTGCTGTGGCATCATAGCTCACAGCAACCTCAAACTCTTGGGGTCAAGCAATCCTCTTGCCTCAACCTCTTGAGTAGCTGGGACTACAGGCACCTACCACAACACCTGGCTATTTTTAAAGACAGGGTCTGGCGCTTGCTCAGGCTGGTCTCAAATTCCTGAGCTCAAGCAATCTACCTGCCTTGGCCTCCTAGAATGCTGGGATTACAGGCATGAGACACTGCGCCTGGCCTCCAAACTAGAATCTTTTCAGAATGAATGTAGGTATTATCAACAATGAAGCCAAAACAACAGGCGCAAAGCAAAATGGTCCAGGGACACTGTGTCATGTGGTGGTCCTATCTTATTAAGTAATTTTAGTTCTCCAGCTCTCAGTTTGCACATAGAACAGTGTTTGGAAAACCTCTCTCCATGGTACTGATCTACAAAGACAGATGAGTACGTGTAGCACAGTTTCCAGAATGCAGGACATTCTAAACAAAGACCCTTTAGACCACAGTGAGGGTGGTGATCTTGGAATGCCGCCTTCCTGGCACCAGCCAGAGCCATGCCCGTGCCCCAGATTTCATATGCAGGCCAGTGAGCAGCTCCTTGGTAATTTCCCAGCAGAGCAGAGGAAGGGAGGCTGGGCACCCGAGCATTCCCATAGGACCCCCAACACACACATCCATGCACAGGGAAACATTCACTCCCGATCGATCTTGCCTTAGAGATCTCCAAATGTGCCTAGATTCAGTTCATACTTGTCAGCTTCCCCCTCTCCCTGAAATTGCTTTGAGTTTCCAATCACTCAGGTTTCCCTTTGACACTAGTAACTTACATTCTGAGTTATTTTTCTTAGCTTTATTCACTTATCTAGGTTAAATGCCACTTTAGACCAACTCCTGGAGAGTGCGCTTTTGTAACATTCCCCCACCTCCACTTTCCGAGGTCTGTCTGCAGTCCTCCCCTTGATGAGCTGGATATGGTGTTTATAGCTCCCCCTAAAAATGATCAAAGAAGCCATAGGGGTTTCACATTTGTGAGATTACTAATGAAAGATCTTGATACTATTATCAAATGTTCTTTGCGCTGCTTAGAGCTATGGTATTTCCTTTGTCAATTTGAATTTTTACTTTTAAAATATTTTTTTCAGCAAACATAATGAAAATATTTTCTTATATGCATGCATGCTTACAACCACATGGGCGTTGAGGGCATTTTTCTATTTAGCTTTTGAAGTAACTTTAATTATGTGGAAGAAATCTCTGCCATATCCAAAATAATTTTATTTAAACAGCTCAGGTAAAGTCCTGGAATATTCTTTGCCTCAAGAGGGGACACAGGCTGGAAATTTTAATTGGCTCATGTAGGATTTATATAAATCACGGATGATGGAATTGTGCCTGCTCTGTTAAGTATATAGACAAGAGTTAAGGGGATTTTGGTACAAAGACAAGAAATACAATACTTTTGAAAACAAAACTATAGGAACAAAAAACTACTGGGAATTTTACTTTCGTTTGCTCTTTCCTCTTTCTAAATTGAAATGTACAAGAATGGAAATAAATACTATACTTTATTTTTTTAGTTTACAGATTTAAAGACATTTTTTAAAATAAGTATTGAGATGTGTTTTATCAAATATCATATTATCCAAAAATTAAAGTTGATGTATTAAAATTTAAAGTATAGCTTAATGAATTCCAGATAGATTAAAGTAGTAGGAGAAAAAAAACTATTTAATATTTATGTAATTGAGTAGAGAAGGCCTAAGTCAGCATAAAAGGCATAATTATTAGGTGAATTATTGATAGATTAATCTACTTAAATGTAAGTTTTTGTATGACTGAAATATCATACTAAAATAGAAGAATGGGAAAATATTTGCTTCATATAAAACAGAGGATTATTAACTTGAACCTACAAAGAGTTGGTTAAAAACTAATAGGGAAAGAAAAATAAGTAGCAAAACAAGAAAACAAAAAAAGTAAAACATATTATAAAATTAAAATGAGAAGCCATTTTCTCACAAAATTGCCTACATAATCAGAAAAGGCTGACAATGTTTGGCAAACTTGTAAGGAAATAAATTCTCATACATTACCAATGATATTAAATGAACTTTCTGAAATACAATTAGTCAATATCCACCACAATCCTTAAAAAACTTACTAACAGAAATATAGCCTGACACGTATGCAGAAATAGGTGTAGTCATGTAGAATTGCTTAAAAATCAGAAAAGCTACAAAAGACAACATTCTAATAGGAGATAGATGAAATAGACTATGCTATGTGTACAAAGTGGAACATAACACTGGAGGAACACATTACAGAATATAAAAATAGATAAATGGCATTGTATTCATGGTATAAAGTAAAAAAAATGGATGTGCTAAAAAATAGCATATACTATATAATACAGATTTCAAAAATATACACAAAGGTACTACATTATTGAGATTATGCTAAAATATTAACAGTGGTTTTACTGACGTGATTTTTCTTTGATTCATTATACTTTTTAGATTTCTATACTAGGCTTGAGTTAATTTCAGAGTAAAAAAGGAATCAAAGTTGATTCTAAAATTGCAACTTAGTAACTATCCATTGACCAGAGTTCAATACAAGTGGGGAGCTCCGAGGAGCTGTTATCCTGCAGAGCATCTAACACTTCCTGGCACTGATGATTACGTTGGGATAATTCATTGTTTGGCGATGCCTGATAGCAAATGATTTTGTTCTGATACACATATTACTAATAAGCATATTTAAATGAAAGAAAATAAAGCCAGTGGAACTTAAACACGAATTCTAGCTTAGCAAAGTGATCCTCTCTATCCCCGCCTTTATAAATGAGGCAATTCAAATTACAGAAATAGATTTCTGTTTCCCACATGAATCCCTTGTTACTTCATAATTCTGGACCAGCATTTCTTCTCTGGTTTTCTACTTGTGCAAAAAAAAAAAAAAATCTTCAGCAGCCAGAGGTAAGCTTTGACGGTAACACAATCAGATGCTTTCTCTTGGATTCTGCTGGGTTTCCACCCAGATTGTACATTTTTTCTCTTCTAACCAGATACCCCCACTCTGGGTTGGGGCAGAGGTTCTGTGCTTAGGAATCCATGTAGTCCCTACTACAATCAGCCTGCTTTTGGCTTCATTGTGGACCAGCCAGGCTCCCTGGCACAGTGCCAGCCAAATTCCTTAAATTCCTAGTCATCCCAGAATTAACATGCCAATGTAACTTGTTCCTCTGCATGTCACACAAGGGGAAAGTAGGAAGAGAGTCCCAAGCACCCCCATATTGTGCAATAAAAGACCCAAGAAGCACAGCACTGCTGAGCAGGGCGAGTTCATCAAACCATGACTTATCTGACATTGCCCTTCCATTCTGAGCTTTGTTAGACTGAGCTGTATAATCCTGTCATTTTTATAGGTTACAGATAATGACATATTGGTAATTCTGTAGATTTTAGCCTAGTATTCTCATTCAAATGCATTAAAGACAGACCCGGGGGGGGGGGGGGGGGGGGGGGGGGGGGGGGGGGGGGGGGGGGGGGGGGGGGGGGGGGGGGGGGGGGGGGGGGGGGGGGGGGGGGGGGGGGGGGGGGGGGGGGGGGGGGGG